>JARBEP010110949.1:41757-59788 GCA_030265255.1 Tritonia festiva
AAATGGGCGTATTTTTTAATATGCCTATTTTTTTTTCAAGTTAAATAACAATATAATACAAATTTTTAATAAACAAGAGGATTTAACATGGCTAAATATCAATCGCCTGAAGTTCGCGTAAATGAAATTGATTTATCGTACAATATCGTATCCCAATCAATATCTGGTGGCGCAACGGTTGGGCAGTTTAGATGGGGCGCAATTGAAGACTTCACAAGAGTATCTGACGTTGACAAATTAATACAATATTTTGGCAAGCCAACAGATGAAAACTACTTGTCGTGGTTTCCCGCATCCAATTTTTTGGGTTATTCAAAAAACTTAACAATTGTACGTGTTGCGAGTGATAATGCTCGCAACGCGGTCGCTAAAAAAGTTGTTAATAAAAAGACCACAATAAACGATTCAATTTTAATAAAAAATGACCAACAATATCAAAGCCTTGATGTTGAGACAAATGATGAGGCGGGCGCCCATTTATTTGCGTCAAAATATGCAGGAACCCTTGGTAATAGCGTAGCAATCTCTATTGCAGATGCGGGTAATTTTCCAAATTGGGAATATCGTTATGAATTTGATGACGCCCCAAGTACCTCAAAGCAATTAAAATCTCTCTTGGGAATTGATAGTAACGGTAAACAAATTGAAGGTAATGACGAGTTACACGTTGTTGTTGTTGACAAGACTGGATTGTTTACGGGTGTGCCAAACTCAATTCTTGAAAAATTCGCATTTTTATCAAAGGCTAGAGATGCCGTTGCGGAAGACAACGCCCCAACATATTATGTCAATGTCTTAAGTGAGCAGTCAAAATATGTGAGATTTATGGGACATATTGATGAATTTGATTCGACAGCGGTGTTAAATGACGCGAGTGTCTGGACGACGAACAACCCCGCACCAACAGCCCCAACAGCCCCAACAATTGTTGATAAACTTGATTTAACTGAATTAGAAAAAGAAGCTACCGCGCAGTATAATCAAGACTTAGCTAAGTTTGCTAAAGAAAAGGTTATATATGATAAATTTATATCAATTATTACTAACAGTAGCGATAAGTGGGGGCAGTTGCAACAAGACCCTGTTACGGGCGATGCAAGACGATTTAAAGTTTTGAACCCAACAGCCTTGCCAGCCCGCCCCGCCTTTGCTGACCCTGCACTACCAACGCAAAATGAAATTGATGCGGTAAATGCTTGGGAGATTGAGGTTGGTAAATTTGAACACCAAGGGTATTTTAAACGATTCATTGGTGGTCTTGACGGCGATATCGTAAATCGTGACGAACTTATCAACGGATGGTCAAAGTTTAAAAATACGGTAGAATTATCAGTGGGATTGTTGTTTATTGGCAACGGGGGCGGAGATAATGATATGCCTGTTGTTGCACGATGGGTAATTGACAATATTTGTGAAAAAAACAAGGATTCAGTTGTTTTTATATCACCAAAAAAGACTGATTTATTTGATAAGATTGAGGCTGAGGCGGTAGAGAATTGCGTTAGCACAAATCAAGAAATTGGTAGTGTTTCAAATTATGCAGTTATGGACAGTAACTGGAAATTGCAGTATGATATGTATAACGACAAGATGAGATGGATCCCACTAAACGCAGACATTGCAGGATTGTGTGCGCGTGTTGATGATGAATATGACCCATGGTACTCGCCCGCAGGTGAGACCCGTGGTGTTATAAAAAATACAATGAAACTAATGCAAACGTTTAGTAAGACTAGTAGAGACGAATTGTATAGAAATAGTATTAACCCAGTCATAAAATTCGTTGATAGTGATACAATGTTGTACGGTGACAGAACTTTACAGCGAAGAGATAGTGCATTCCGCTCAATTAACGTAAGACGTTTGTTTATTTTACTTGAAAAGGCTATTTCAAAAGCCTCCCGCGGATTGTTGTTTGATTTGAATGACGAATTCACAAGAGCACAATTTAGAAACATGGTAGAGCCGTATTTGCGAGATGTCAAGGGTCGCAGGGGCTTATATGACTTTCATGTTGAATGTAGTAAACGCAACAACCCACCAGAGGTCATTGACAGACAAGAATTTGTGGGGGATATTTATTTGAAGCCCGCACGTAGTTTAAACTTTGTCTCACTTAACTTTGTAGCAGTTAGAACTGGTGTAGCGTTTGAAGAATATGTCAATAGAAATCCAAGTTAAACTTTAACATTTTAATTTTACGCCCTCCCTTTTTAGTGAGGGCTTTTTTGTATGGTAATATTTTATATAATTTAGCCATCATAGCACCAAATAAGCCCGCCATGGGCATTTTATGCAAATGTTATAGTAAGGTATGCCTTTTGAATTTAAACCCCACACGTCGCAATTCTTGCCATAAATAATTTTGAAAAACGTCAATTTTAATGTATAATGGTCAAAGGGGTGATTATGAACAAAATAATGGTACTGACAGATTTACATTTTGGGGTGCGCAATGACAATAAATTTTTTAGAAATTATCAAATAAACTATTTTAAAGATGTCATAATTCCGTCTTTAAAGAAAAACGAAATAAAACATATTTTGTGTTTGGGTGATTTCTTTGATGATAGAAAAAGTTTATCAATTGAAACATTGAACATTGTGTTGAGTGATATATGCGATAAATTAGCGGAACTAAACGTTACTATTGACATTATACTTGGCAACCATGATATCTATTATAAAAATAAATTAAATCCAAATAGTTTAGATTTTTTACAAAGAATTTATTCAAATATAAAAATAATAGATAAGCCCACACAAATAAAATATGGGTCGACAAGTTGTGACCTCCTCCCTTGGATTGTTAATGACGAATATCAAAATGTTTTAGATTTCATTAAAGAATCCAATTCACAATTATGCTTTTGTCATGCATCAATAACTGGCGCGTATATGAATGCAGGGGTTGAGTGTACAGAGGGGATGACCCCATCAGTTTTTAGTAATTATTATAACGTGTATTCAGGGCATTTCCACAAAAAGGGGAAATATTCTAATAATATCAATTACATTGGGAACCAGTTTCAATTTGACTTTGGGGACTTATACGAAACAAAGGGATATTCTATTTTACACACAGATACTGGTCGTGTTGAATATATTGAAACACCAGAAAGTGTCATATACAAAGAGTTGATAGTAACTGACGAATTAGACGTTATAAATTTTGATTATAATCAGTATAAAGACAAGATTGTTAAAATACGACAGGGGACAAAAAACACAAACAAATTGAATCTTGTCATTTCATGTATAGATGATGTAGCATATCAAACTCAAGTTGATTTACTGCATGTTGAGAATGATGTAGATATTAACATTAACGATATGAAGTCAAAGACATTGTTAAGTGAAATTTTAGACGAATATTCTGACGCGGTGACCAAGGATGAAACTATTAAAAATTATTTGATTGATTTATATGATGAGGTTAACGAAAATGGTAGAGTTTAAGAGTATAACTTATAAGAACATACAGTCCGTTGGCAACAGCCCCGTTACCATAAATTTAAATGAAACTGGTATAACAGCTATAACAGGAAAAAACGGGCATGGCAAGAGTCTTTTACTATCTGCAATTTGTGTTGTACTGTTTGGGAAACCTTTTGACAGTCGCAAAAAGCCAAGCCTAGTAAACCGCCAAAACAAAAAAAACTTATTAGTAACCATTCTATTAGAGATAAACGGGGTATCATATAAGATAATACGTGGTATAAAACCTGACGTATTTCAAATTTGGGAGGATGGGGGGCTAATTGACCAAAATGCGCATAGTAAAGATTATCAAACATATCTTGAAGACAATATATTAGGATTTAATTTATTAACCTTTTCACAATTAATATGCTTGGGTAAATCATCATACGTCCCTTTTATGAAATTAAAACCCCATCTTAAACGGCAATTCGTTGAGGATATGTTGGGGCTAGGTGTTTTATCTAATATGTCTGCAATTAATAAGCTGAACATATCAAACGCAAAAAAATATCTTGATTCAAAAAAGTCTGAAATAGCCGTATTAGAAGAGCGCATAAAAGGTATAGAGCGCCTTAGAAATGCTACTGAAGAGTTAAACAAAAACAATATACAGGTTGCTATTGATACAGAGACAGAAAAATTAAAAAAAACAAACACAATTAAACTTGGGCTTGAAGAGCGCTTAAGTGAAACAGATATAAAGGATGTATCAGTATTAGAACTTTCATATGATAATAATAAAAAGTATATAATAAAGACAACAAATATTATATCAAAAATTGATCACAATATCTCAACAAACAACAAGTTGATTGATTTTATAACAAAAAATGATGTTTGTTATACATGCGAACAGCCTATATCATCTGATTATAAAATGGCAATACAAAAAAAAGCTAACATTGACAATGATAAGCTAATGACTGCCCGCTCAACATTAAATGAAAAGAATGATTACACGAATGGTGTGCTATACGAGGTACAACAACAGATTGAACTTATTAATAATGAAAACGATACAATTAATAAATTAAAAAATTCAATTAATGAATTAAAAGAACGTGGCGATGTTATAACAAACTTAATATCAAATTTGACTAATAAATTAAATGAAGCGCCCACCAACAATCACTCACAAGAACTTTCAGTCGTTACGGCTGAACATGAAAGCATTATTAATGAAATTAATGTAAAAACAAAGCAATTAGAAACATATATGTTTGTTTATAATATATTAAAAGACGACGGTGTTAAATCAGTATTAGTGTCTAACTATGTGCCAATAATTAACAAGTTTATAAATGATTCTCTATCAAAATTGGGGCTTTTTAGTAAAGTTACATTTGATAAAGAATTTAACGAAAGTATACGAATGCGCGGTTTTGATGATGTTGAGTATGCTGAATTGTCAGAGGGCGAAAAGTTGAGAATAGATATGGCAGTTTTATTGGCGTGGCGACAATTAGCTGAAATAAAAAATGGGCTACGTACAAACATGATGGTGCTTGATGAAATATTTGATAGTCTTGACGAGGACGGCACTGACACATTTTCATCAATGCTACAATCTTTAGAAAACAAAAATGTTGTTATTGTTACCCCAAAAATAGCGCCCATACACAACAACGTATCAAGGGTAATTTATATGGAAAAGAAAAATGGTGTAACAAAAATTAAAACATAATTTAACATGTTAAATATAACAAATAACACAAACAAAGAGTTTACACGATGCCAAAGAATTTTAACACCCATCCTTATTTTGACGATTTTAAAGATGATAAAAACCATCAACAAGTGTTGTTTAAGCCTGCAAAACCCGTACAGGTGCGTGAACTTAATGAGATGCAATCAATTCAAAATGACCAACGAAGAAAATTCTCTGATATCATTTTAAAGGATGGGTCACGAGTGCACAACGGCTCTCTATCTGTAATCAGTTTATCGTGGGTCAAGTTGGATGACATATCGCCCTTTGACAACAAAGAGGTGGATTTATCAACCAATTTTTCTGAGGGGCGGTTTGTTTACGGAAACCATTCAGGCGTTGTAGCACGCTTAATAGATTATAAAAATAAGGAAGATGGCGACCCCACAACCCTATATGTCTCTTATGAACGTGCGGGGCGTAGAGGGGTTGATAAAAATAATAAAGATGTTGGAAAGGGCGAACAATTGTCATTTATTGATGGAGAAGAGTTATTGTTTTTGCCTGATGGTGCGGATTTTAAGACAATTGATTTTACAACGTTTGTGGCACCCTACAGGGCGCGTGTTAAATGCCCTGACTGCACTGGCAATGACAAGACAACTGATAAAAATAAGTCAACGGGACAGGGCGCTATGCAGTTGACCGTGGCGGATGGGGTTTATTATTGGCAGGGTTATTTTATAAAAAATCAAAAAGATTCGACAATATTTTCAAAATATGGCGAAAGATCTACAATGAAAATTGGCTTTGACATAATTGAAAGGGTGTCAACCGCTGACGATGATTCTGATTTGTTTGACAATGCGCAAGGCTATCCAAACCTAAGTGCCAGTGGGGCTGACCGCTATGTTATTGAGTTGAAATTGGTAACACGGACAGACGATGTAAATGATGGTGATCAATTCATAAAGCTTGCTGAAGTTAAAGATGGGAATTACAAACTTCTAAAATCTGATCTTGAATTATCTGCCATAGGCGATGAACTTGCACGTAGAACTTATGAAGAAAGTGGGAACTACACGGTAAATAATTTTGATTTAGATTATAAAGAACACAAAAAACGTAGTGAAAGTGATACTAAGGGTATGTATATAAATGGGGACGATAGATTTATAACTGCTAACGTATCAGATGGGATTGCTTATGTGAGAGGATATAGGCATGAAAATACGTATGACACCTTTTTTAACGTCCCAAAGGCGCGTGAGACAATCAAATTAGAGACTAGAGCAACCTTTGTTGACGAGCCTGCCCACGCCACAGTTGCGATCAACAACGCGGGCAGATTGTGGACGGACGATGCGAGTGGATCTTTGGTATCAAAGGCACGTATTAGTTTTTATAAGACAGATAAATTCGATATGGCGGTCAATGCAAATGGCGAGGTAAATGTAACTAAGACAACAACCCTTGTTGGCACTGCACTGCTTAGAGATGTCAAGGTTGAGGGTATTATTGATGCTACTGATAGTGTATATAAAAATTTTAAAAAGGTTAAAATATACTTAGCTGACATTGATATTGTGGATGGTGAATCACTTTCAGATGTTACAATAATTTCTGATAATAATGGGGTGAGCGCATACGGATTTAACGGATATCCAACAGAGGATAAGGGGGCAATTCAATTTTCAAATCTTGACACACAATCTCTTTGCTACAAGGTAGATAGTGCTACTACATATTCGTTGCGCGATAATGACAACCCAAACGACGGGTCTTTATACGTATCAGTAAGACGAAAATTGACGGGGGTGTATGCAGGGCTGTCAACAACATTTACTGATAGTGGATTTGTGTTTAATCCAAACCCAAACAACACAGTAGTTTTGGTTGGTGATACAACGGGGAACTGGACGTCCCCAACGGTTGCTCCAACATTTGCAACGGGCACTGGAACACTAACAATTACATTTTCGTCCCAACCAACCCTCCGTGGGGGTGGTGCGGTAGCCAACCTCATGATAATAACTGACGGGTTTAAACGTGACGCCAAAGAAAAAACAAAAACAATAAATGAAGTCTTATTAGATAAGACGGATGCTATCGCAAAAATACGGATTCATGATGTCAATGTAACCCCAACTATGGACATAGTGTTAACAAATGTATATGATGCAATTGAATTAGTAGAATTGTACTCTTATGATTCAAAAGCAACGCCCATTGTCTATACCAAAATTCCTGAAAATCTTGTTAAACAGATTTTCACACTTGACAGTGGTGTTACAAAATTTGCATATGGCAACGCAAAGTTAATAGTAGATGTGCCAAAATTTAATACGTTGACACCCGCCCCAAGCAATCATAATAGCTTGCAAATAAAGGTTAAACAATTCTCACACCCAACAACAGGTGGTTATTTTAGTATCGACAGTTATAAAGATATCATTGCTGATGATACGAACGGAATTGACTATGCAACATTACCAACCGTTGATGTCAATGGCGAGACGTTGTCTGTAGCAAATATAATTGACTACAGACCACTTGTTCTTGAAGATGGCGCATTCACAGCAAATAACGAATTGCCAACGGTTCGCTCAACAATTTCATATAATGCGGAGGCGTACATGCCCCGCAAAGACTTTGTTTGTATTAATAAAGATGGAACAATTTTTCAATTGCAGGGCGCCCCATCTGAAAAGCCTGAATTTCCAATTGTCAATGAAAACAGCATGGCACTTTTTGAAGTGTTTGTGCCTGCATACACATTTAGTGTTGATGACGTACTCACAACACGCATTGACAACAAACGATTTACAATGAGAGATATTGGAAAACTTGAAAATCGTATTGATAATCTTGAATATTACACGACATTAACACTTTTAGAAAGTAGTGTTGAAAACTCTTCAATTAAAGATAAAAACGGGCTTGATAGATTTAAAAACGGGTTTATAGCTGACAATTTTTCAACATATGAAAAGTCAGATACAGATAGCGCAGAATATAGGGCTATGAAAGACAGTGCAAACACCCAATTACGCCCCGTTGCAACAAGTTTTAATGAAAAATTAAAGGTCACCTCATCCGTAGGATCTAAAGAGATTGGAAAGGTGCTTACATTACCGTTCGTACACGAACTTGCAAGTACACAGCCGTATGCAACCAAGGGCGTGTCTGTTAACGAATGTTTGTTATTCAAGAAAAAGGGAACACTTTTATTATCGCCCAACAACAATACTTGGAGTGATACGACCCGCCAACCAAAAGAGACTTGGAATATAGATACAGGTGTTGATGCAGTTAAAAAACTTGCAGAGGGGCTTAACACGATTAACAAAGATTTTGGGGACACGGCAAAAATAAACAAAACATTATCCCCAAACACTCGCACAACATTTGACACTAGTTTTAAAAAAACGACCTCCACCTCATTCAAAACTTCAAGAAATACAACAGGCAGTATTTGGCAAAGCGGCGGAGCAACAGTAACAACAACTCGCACAGAAAACAAGGTTGACTCTGTCATTGGGACGCAGAGAGGCACCGTATGGGTTAAACAAAATAGAATTGAGGGGGAGACCACTGCTTATACGTTTGATCGTGTAACTGATGTCAAAATGTTGCCATATATGAAAGAAACAACATTTGAATTTGGCGCGCGGGGCATGACAGAAGAGATACGCATTTATGTGTTCTTCGACAACATTGATGTAAGTAGATTTGCAATTGACAATTCTAACACAAAGGCACTTGGCTCGTTGGTTACAGACAAAAATGGTGAATTTTTTGGCACGATAACAATACCAGAGGGCATGTTTTTTAACGGCACAAAAGAGGTTAAGATAACTACGGACGCTACTAATAGTGGTGATGATGATAAAGAGCTGTCCGTCGCCACCGCCCAATTTTTCGCGGGGGGTTTGGACGTATCAAAGCAAGAACTGACAATGAACATAACTAGCCCCGTCTCAAACGAACACTGGGAAAAGGGATCAACATTTGTCAACAAAACATGGACTGAATCACAAAAAGTAACAGCGGTTGGGTCAACTAGCACAAGCACTCATTTTGCTCAACTTGTTGGTGGTGGCGAGAACGGTGCCAATAAATCTGACAGTCGCGACCCCTTGGCGCAATCATTTACGCTAGATAAAGATTGTATGATAACAAAGATTGACTTGTTTTTTGAAAGAAAAGATGATACAGATATTTTTGTTGAAATAAGGGAAATGGTGAACGGATACCCATCATCAACAAAGGTGCTTGGAAAGGTAGATGTCCCAATAACCACCGTCAACTTGTCAACAGACGGCAACACACCCACCACAATTGAGTTTATGTTGCCAATTTATGTGCGAAGTAATGTCGAATATTGCTTTGTTGTTGGCGGCAACTCACCAAAAACAAGATTATTTGTTGCTGAATTGGGCGAACGAGCGCTTAACTTACCAAACAAGATTGTTGATAAGCAACCCACCCTTGGGGTTCGATTTAGAAGCCAAAACGCACGGACATGGAATGCTGAGCAGGCTGAAGACATAATGTATAATTTATATATTGCAGACTTTTCTTCAAGCACGAGTATGGATGTAGACTTTGCTATTGATAAGCTAACTGATACAACCCCTCTAAAGGTAAATCCGTTTGAAGCTGACGAAAATAGTGGCGATATTAGGGTTTATACAACTGAGCCACATGGCTTGGTTGCAGGTGACAACGCCAACATACAATTGTATAAGACTACAACAATACGGGTTAGTATTAGCAACGGCGTGCCATTCCCAAAACAAAAAATCTATATTGGTGGTCGCAACAGTGGAAGGGAGGGTTATATTAACAAGGTAGAATTTATAGAATCGTCAAATGGCTCCTTGGCTAATCTGACAATTGAGAGATTGACGGGGCGGATAACAAAGGGCGAGGCGTGGAGTGTTGACACATTTCTTAAAAATAAACTGGCGGATGATTGGTTGTTTGATAAATTAACAAGATTGCCCATTCAAGGGGTAAACTACCCGCAGGCGGATGGGACATTTGTTGATAGTATGGACGCGCCAACAGAATTTAACGGAATACCGTTTGAGCAATTGAACAAAACACATACAGTAGTGTCCACAGATGGTATTGATACGTTTATAATCAAGGTGTCGTCAACTGCTAAAGAAAGTGGAAGGTTTGGAACTTCATTTGCCAGCGCATATCATGACAAAAAATATGAAATGTTTGTTATTTCAGGCGCCCTGATGATATATGATGGCAATGAGACTATTGAGGCTAGAACAAAAATATACGGAGCTGATTACTCACCCTACAAAACTCAAAATAGTAATATCATGGTGACTAAAAATGTACAACGTAACATTTTACATAATTTAACAAAGGCGTGTAAGGCTGATTCAAGTTATAACACGTCAAGTGCAGATTCATTTACACTTAAAACAACATTTGCACGTGACATAAACAATAAGTATGTTGCGCCAATGATTAATACAGATAGTTTGAACGTAACATTTACCTCAAATTACGTTGGATTTATTGATGAAGAGGACAAACAAACAGCACCGTTGCATTTTGTTGAGGAAACAGACAAGATTAATGGTAGTGAATTTTATAAGCATATAACAAAAACCGCGACACTGGTTAACACTGCCAAAGATTTAAAATTTTGGCTTGACATTAGTTTGCCTGCCCAATCTTCATTTGACGTCTATTTGAAGCTATCAAGCAACGGGGCTACAAACATAACAAACAAAGAATGGATACGCGTTGAACATACTGATAATGTGTTTACAACAGAAACGGGGGTGTTTAGAGAATTTTCGTTTGAGCTTGGTGAAACTTTAGAGAGTGCCAAGGATGGGGACGATTATAAGAAAACGTTATCCCCATTTATAACCAACGGATATAACGCGTTTAAAATTAAAATTGTTGGGAGAGCAAAAAACACTGCCACCCCACCAATATTTAAGAACCTACGCGCCGTGGCGGTGTTGTGATGATAACTAATTTTGATGATATTGTCATAAAGATTGATGGATACGAACACTTGCATAAAAGGGCAGGTGTTGTATTAAACACCAATAATAAAGAATTTGAAAATAGATTAATGCAAATTAAAAAGCAAGACGAACTTGAAACTCTAAAGAGTGATGTGGGCGAATTAAAGACTAACATTAATAAAATTTTGGAGATTATAAAAGATGGGCGCAATTAATAGTAGAGCTGAATTTGTTGATTATATATTGAGAAAATTGGGCGCCCCCGTCATAATGATAAACGTTGCCCAAGAACAAATAGATGACAGGGTTGATGATGCGTTGCAACAATACGCAACATTTCATCAGGACGGATCTGTTAGACTGTTTATTTCAAAGGAAATAACTCAACAAGATTTACAAAGCAAGCATGACACGACCACCGCAAACAATTCATTTTCATTAAAACTGCCAAAAAATGTTATAAACGTCAATAACACCCTGTCATATTTTGATGATGTTATGTTAAACGTTAACAATTTAGTGTCTTATGAATATGTACAAAAGTTGGGAGAGCGGACATTATCGTCAAATTCGTTTGGGCAATTATCACAAACAAAGTCTAATTTAAATACAATCAAAAAATCATTCACGCCCGTTGTCAGCTTTCAGTATATAAAGGCTAGTAATGAGGTTATATTAGAGCATAATTTGAACAATTTAAATGATGGGGATGTTATTGTGTTTGATTGTCAAGTGGTCATTGACCCTGATACGTATAAATTGGTTTGGAATGATAAATGGCTAAAGGATTATGCGAGCGCGTTGGTACAGAGACAATGGGCGTTAAACATGCTTAAATATAAATCTTTTAAATTGCCCAACGGCATTGAACTTGATGCTGATTCTATATTAAGTGAGGCAAAGGACGAATTGACAAGACTTGATGATGAATTAATACATAGACACACCGTCCCTCTTGGCGTTTACGTGGGGTAATTACAGATGACTGTATCAAAATACTTTAAACACTGGGATAATAAAAACGAACAATCATTATATGATGACTTGGTAAAAGAATCAATTCAAATGTCAGGGTTTAATCTAAAGTACATTTTTAGAACAGATATGGAAATTGACGATGTTTTATTTGAGCCCACAAAATCAAATTTTAAAGATTATGTAGAAATTGAAGCTTGCTTTCCTGATAATGTCGACGGATGGGATGGTGGCGAATTAATGTCAAAGTTTGGGCTACATATTAGCAATTCTGGCGTGTTTAATATATCGCGGACACGGTGGGAAGAGGAGATGAAAAAACGAAAAGACAAAGGATTATTGACCCGTGTTAGACCCACGGAAGGCGATATAATCTTTCTTCTATCTTCAGATAAAACAAATGTTGATACGTTTGAAATGTCTATGTTTCAGATAACATACGTACAGCCAACCCAAGGGATGAGGCAGTTGGGAGCTTACTATTGGTTTGCTATACATTGTGAGCAATATAAAGCATCACAGAATGAAATTATTGATACGGGCAACCCTTTAATTGATGATATAGTACAGGGCGCACAGGCGGGGGAAATTGATAAATCGCAATCAAAAGCCATCGATGACGCTTTCGATGGTTTAGACGGGTTTGACGAAAACAATCCATTTAAAGGGTTTTAATACCTAATATATGGGCGAGAATTGTCCACCACGCGGTTTAAATTTTTATAGTAGTGCATTGGTATGTTTTTAAAATTTAAACCGCTTAAAACGCAATTCTGGGCGTATTACAGTCCCAACTCGTTTTCAGTTATTATAACAAACTTAAAACTATTTTTCAAACACCATTCACGCGCCTGCTCCCATTTATCACAATTGTTAATATACGTTGTCAGTTTTTTATCAAATGAAGATTGTTTCATTCTCTTAGACCGCACGGGGTGCACCGTCTCATGAAAAGGTTTAACTTCAATTAAGAATTTTTTACAATCCCCTTGCTTGTCTTGCACTAATATCATAACATCAGGATAGTATGTGCGAACCCTTTCTTTTATCTTATCAAAATAAGGTATTTTAAGACCCTCACTATTCCATTTTAGTACATTTGGGTTATTATCACACCAAGAGAAAAGTTTTAATTCCCAACTTGATCGAAATATTATTTTTCCATTGCCAAGTCCCCTTGCGTTTACATATTTTTCAGGGTTAAGGGGGGTGTATTCCCCACTTTTTATGCCTCTTTTTGATACTGCTTTCAACATTTTGGTTATTAAATAATTGTATATAAAATATTTATGGCAACTCAATGGGCAAAAATACACAAGCAGTTTTGAATTATCCGTCAGGGTTGGGAGGAACACACTCAACGGGTGAGTTACCTGCCTACATAATGTTTGAGACTTTTGAAAGAAAAAGCCCAAAAACGTCTGTACAAAATTCGTCAATTGCTTTGATGATGCCAGAGAATGCGGTAATTCCCAACACGGTGAACTGGGACGGGACGTCACTTGGTGCGAAAGGGATACGGCAATCAACAGAGGGTGCTTACAGTGGTATGGCGTCAAACATAACCGCTGGCATGAGTAATATTGCTGATGATGGGGTTGGTGGCGCGGTTGATAGAATATCAAGAACTGTTGGTATAATAAACAAAGATGTGTACGACAGAACAAGAAAAACGTCAGGAAACCCATATTTAGCAATGATGTTTAGAGGGGTTGATTTTAGAACGTTTGCATTTAGTTTTTCATTTTTCCCAGAGAGTGAGAGTGACTGTAAAGTAATTTATAACATAATACAAACCTTTCGCCATGCAAGCCTCCCCACGTATGACCAATCTAGTCATGACCGCCTTGGCTACCCAAACGAGTTTGAAATTGGCTATTATTGGGGGTCTAGTAAGAACAAATTTATGAACAAATTTAAACGAAGTGTTTTGGTTGATTTTGACACTAATCTAACCGCAACAGGGCAGTGGGTTACTATGAGAAACGGCTTTCCTGCAGAAGTCATCATGAATTTGAAATTTACAGAGATTGAAATTGTAACACGGGAAGATATTGATATCAATCCAACGGGAAACTCTTACTAATGTTATATGAAAAATTACAAAACAATAAGCTTTTTATATCAATGCCAGATAATAAAAAGTTTGAATTGGTAGATATCACGGTTGGTATCATATTAAAAGAATTTCAAATATCAAATGGCATATTATTACACGATATTGATATAACTCCATATGATACACCTGAGAGTATAGCGCTAAGTTCTTATGATGATATACGAAAATGGTGGACTGTCCTTTATATAAACAAAATTGTAGACCCATTCAACGAGTGGACAAAGACTAATTACGCACTAACTGAATATTGTAAAATGAAATATGACGACATACATGCCATCCACCATTTTTATTATAACGATACTAAACGATTTGTTGATGATGTTGATACCGCGTATTATCTTAAAAACCCAACAGAAATTGGGGAGAATATTATACCAGTTACAAATTTTTCTTATGAAAACAAGTTAAATGAAAGGCGAACATCATTAAAATTAATATCACCCCGTTATATAAGTCAATTTGTTGAAAATTTTACAAACTTAGCAAGTTCTGAATATAGCTATAATTCAAGTGAAGTATTTGAGGTGCGTGGGGGATGAATAGACGGCTTGACGAAACGGGGGTATTATCAAAGCAAGATGTGTTTATAAATGGTATTGATTTTAATGATTCAATACAAAACATGTACATTTCAATTGACACAATGACACTATCTGTGCAGGGCTTCTTAGTTGTTGTTGATACTACAGATAAGATAAAGAAAATAAAGGCAGGCGATGGGATTGATATTGCATTAAAACAAGAGGGGTTAATTGATGCACCCGCCCACACTGAATCAAATTCAAAGACGGGTGAGTATGAGTATAAGCAATCGTTTAACATAACTAAGCTTGAACGGGCAAAAAAAACTTCGCAATCAACCCATATCTACTCAATATCATTTGTATCATCAAGCATGTATAAGGGCTTTAACAAACGAATCACAAAGGGCTTTAAAGATGAAAGTGTTATGTCTGTTTTATCAACAATACTTGGCGAGATGGATTGTAAATTGGGCAAGGTTGACAAGACGTTGGCAAGTATGAAGATTAGTTATATTTGTGCAAATAAAAGCCCAATGATTTGTTTACAAGAGGTGATGAAAATAGTACCAAACTTATTTCCCGTTATGGAAGATATAAAGGATGGTAAAATAAAGGTTATGATACAAAAAACTAAGGACTGGAAGAAGTCGCCGTTTAAAACAGACGCATGGATTTATGGTATTAGTGAATCAGGGGATGCCCCTGCGGACAAAGATATTGATAGGAGCTATTCAGGATATGATTTGAATAAGGGCAATTTTTTTGAAAACTCGACCCTTGGTCTAAACGGCTCTACGAATTATGTTATGGACGTAACAAACAAAAAATTTAACAAGGTGGCGGGTGGGGAACACCCAACTACGTGTATGAAATCTTCATTTAAACAAGATTCTTTATTTGAGGGCGGTGCCACAAACCCATCAGTGCAAGATTGTACTACGTTTGGCGCGAGGAGGCAAGCATTTAGTTTGTTTTTGGCGGGATCAAGAATTACATTTAACTTGGGCGGATTTTTAAATCTTATAAAATTTAATATTGGTAGAAAAATTGATATGAATAAGATAAAGCTTTATGTTGAGGATAGTTCTATTGACGGGCTGTCAAGAGAAACAGACGAAACTATATACAACAGAGAATATATGACGGCGCGCGTCGCATTTGCAATAGAAGCTGATACGTTTACAACGCATGTTGAAATAGTACCACTACCAAAGCGGAAATAATTATGTTAGAAGCTAACACAACAAAAATTGGCGTACAAACATTTACAAATGGAAACTTCACATGGTGGGTTGGCACGGTTAAAGATAACAAAGATCCTGAAAAGTTGGGGCGGGTCAAGGTTGAGATAAACGGGTATTATGAGGGGATTGAAAAGGACAAATTGCCGTGGGCAAGTACAATGCAAACTATATCATCCGCCTCAATGGGTGGGGTGGGGCGATCCCACACGGGGTTGATTGAGGGGTCAATAGTTGTTGGATTCTTTTTTGATGGCGCCATGGCACAGCAACCGTGCGTTATTGGGTCATTGGCGGGCAAATCAGAGGGGGGTAAGACACCAAAGGAATCAGATCAAAACCGCATTGCACGTGAAGAGAAGTCAAAAACAATGTATAAGGACGGCTACCCACAAGGCACCGCGCAAACCATAGCCACCCCATTTGGCGGTAGCACACAAGAGAAACAAACAGATTATGGTGCAAAATATCCAAAATGTCATATATACGAAACTGTAAACAACATTCGTATTGAGTACGATGACACTGACGGGGCAGAGCGAATCCACATTTTTCATCCCAAAAAGTCAAATTTACAATTTCATCAAGACGGGGATGTATCCACCCGCACGACAAAGGACAAATACGATGTGACCATAGGCAATAGTTTTGAATATGTTGGCGGAAACAAACAGTTACATGTTAAAGGTGATTTGCTTATACGGGTTGATGGAAAAATTGAAATAAAGGCGTCATCTTGGAAAGAGGAACTGATGGGCAACAAAACCAGAAAAATTGGTGGTGGTGACACAAAACAGGTGGCGGGCAATCAAGTATCAGTTACGGCAGGGCAAGAGGTGCGTAAAGCAAAGATGATCAGATTGAATTAGTCGTTAAATGGGCTTTGTGAAAGTATTAATTCCCGCGTTGTAAAACCTATATAGACCCATCATATTAGCCATTTCATTTTCTGTCATTTTTTCATCCCCTCCCATAGCTTTTAATCTATTTCTTCTAAAATTTGATTTGTGCACAAGTTTATCTTTAACTACATATTTGTAGTCAGCCCCACCCCTAGTTTTTAATATATAACCATTTTTAACATAAAGCCCACCATCTGAATACATATTGTCTGAAAATGTCTTGATAAATGCAACCTTATTGTTTTTTATAAAATGGGATTCAAGTTTACTAAACCCACCAACAATCAGCGTATTCAACTTATTACAAAACCGTGTCATCACCACCCCACCATCCTCTTTTTTAAAAGCTATAACGGAAACAATGTTATTATTGTGATATAGCGCATAGTTAATACTTGAGTTAGCATATCCTTGATAGTGATTTTCGTTGCAAAATTCTTTAGCCACCAATCTGTCTATACATTTTACAACACACCTTCTAGCAAATATTCTATTTGATATGCCCAACTTAACCTTAACCATAGATTTGACAATCTCAAATTTATGAACAATATCAAAGTCAGTAAATTGTAATAACTGCACACCCCGCTCTTTGCACGCTTTGTATTTGTTATAGTGATAGTTATTGTCATTGATGAATTGAGACGAATGCCAATACACCCCATTTATTTCAATTGCTAATTTATGCGATGGTATGTAGATATCAATTTCCTTTGGCGTGCAAATAGTTCTATCATTACAAACGTAATCAACACCAATATCACTCAAAAAATCTCTTAACACGGTTAAATCCAATTGCAGGTCTTCGTTTGTTACGTCAGTTAGACCCATATTGTCACAAAGTGCCCTTTTCTTATCAATTAGAGTATCCACCCTACGTTTTTTATACTCATCTGTTTGTGAATAATAACAAACCCCGTATCTTTCAATATTAGTTTGCTTAACCCTGTCTTTGCATTCTTTTAGCTTTGAATAATAACAAACCCCGTATCTTTCAATGTTAGTTTTCTTTGCCTTAGGGGAATTGGTGAATGTTTCATTCCCGTAACGCTCAAGTTTTGTTTGCTTAGCACCCACCACATTGACATAATTTTCATCCCCGTAACGCTCAAGTTTTGTTTGCTT
>JARBEP010110949.1:59888-72636 GCA_030265255.1 Tritonia festiva
TTTTGTTTGCTTTGCCTTTTCAACATTGACATAATTTTCATCACCATACACCCTTTTCTTACTCGCCCTACGCTTTTCTGCCATAAATGACATGGATTCTTTTTTTGTTAAAATGGGAAAATTGTTATCAGTGAAAAGCCGTGTTATCGTGTTTTCTGAAGCACAACATATCGTTTTTAATTCTCTTATTGAATATACACCCTTATAATACATATTATGCAAATAGCACAATGCTATATATTGATAATGCTTGTTGTCGCGTGGCTTTGTGTCTAACCACCTACCCTGATTTAATGAAAAATACATAATGATTCGCCCCTATAAATAACGGTGTATGTTTTATAATATTATTTAAAGAGGAAAATAAATATGCCAAGTTCGACTACCAGTGATTATTGCTACGATAGTTACATGAAGTATATTCTACACAACAAACCATTCGTACCGCCAACCTCACTATGGATCGCGCTAATGGTGACAGTACCAAACCTTGCGAATGTAAATGGTATTGAAGTATCATCTACAGGAACCTCTTATCAAAGGAAAGAGGTGCCAAGTAAGCCCACCTCGTGGGGGTTTAACTCAAGCGGAAATAGGGAGTTTTCATTAACACTTGACATTACGTATGACGTGCCAACAGCAAACTGGGGAACCATCACAGGTGCGTGCTTATATGACGCACAAATTGGGGGTAATTTGTTTTGGGTGTCCCACCTAACCTCTAATAAAGTAGTAAACAACGGCGATGGTGCGCCAAGAATTTTAGCAAATGCACTTAAAATTGCAAGGGCATATTGTTAAGAAAAAATATAATGGCTCTATCGTTTCAATAAGAGTTGTAGGGGGCAGGTGATACGCTTGCCCATTTTTTTGTTAAATATTGTAAACAATTATTAGGGGCGAACAGTGGCAGGATATAAGCAAACTATAAAAGCAATGAACCCCATTATTAATTTGTCATTTGATGGTGATAATTTTGACAGTGATGGGCAGATCAATAATGGGGATGAAATAGTAAATGATATCAATAGTGCTACTAATAATGCAAAGATCAATTTAGATTTCCCTTATCATCAGTCATACCAAGCGGGCGCAAATTCATTAGTAAAGCAAGATACGTTTAATCAAAACCACTCAATCGTATTTAACCCAATTGGTGTAATTCCGTTAGCAGATCGCACAACTGCCACAGATTCAGTGCCAAAGGCAATGTTAGAAATCCCTGCCCACAAAAGTTTTGACTTTGCTAAGAATGAGTTTTCAATCGTTTATTTTTATAAAAAGCAACATGTTGGCTCATTACAGGATATACCTGAATTGAATGGCAAGGGTGCTACAATATATGAACCAATCTTCACGTTTGATGGTGTTATTGAGATTCGTGACGTGTCACAAAAAAGTTATCATAGCGATACTAGCGGATACCGCGAGACATTTATAAAAATTGGCAATGCGAAGAAGGATTATAATAACAATTTACAGCCAAACTGGATTAAATTGTCATCGTTGACAAGTGCATCAAAACTACCATCTCTTGATGTATTACACAAAAATGATAAACACCTTGGTGATTATTCTGAAAACCCTGACTGGATTGTAATAACATTTAAGAAAAACAGGCAGTTGACTATAATAAAAAATGGTAGTGTTATTGTTGATTGCAACATAATGAAGGGGCTTGAAATAAGCAACACATTATCATTTGGCATTGGTAACGCCACTAGACATTTCTTTTTGGGGGGAACCCCTGATAACTGGTATCAATATATAAGTGCTACCAACACTCCTTATGTTGATAGATTTTTATCACCCACCCAATTTGATAATTTTACAGTGTTTAATAGGGTTATATCAAAACAAGAGATTGTTAGTTTGTTTAGACGTATATATGATTATAAAGCAATGATGCTATTCTATGACCCTAAGGGCATAACCCATTTTTCAGACATAGCCATTGGCGCAAGGATGGTCAAATCAGAGAAAGGCGAGGACTTTGCAATGTCAAAGAACCCAAGCGCATTTAACTATGAAAAGAATAATGGGGGCATGTACCCCTCAACAGATTCAATGAAATTTGGCAATTTAATGAATTTGAGTAGGGTTGCACATATTTACGACCGCTCTTGTTTTAATACAACATACGATTATACATTACAGTTTCACTTTAAGGTTGAACATTCTAATAACAGATTTCCTTTATATAGTAACATGTCAGAAAATGAACCTTACAGTGGAATTTCAATGTGGGCGAACTCTTCACAAGGAAAATATAAGCAGGGCGCGTTTGAGATTCAATTTGATGAGTATAACTACAAACAATTGACCTTGGCAAATTCAATTGTTGATAATGAATGGCATAGAATAATGGTTCGCCACACCGCCACCACAAATTTATATGATGTATGGTTGGATGGGGGGTCGCAAATCGAAAATTATTTCTTGACAACAGGCGATTATAGCTTTAACAAAGAAACTTTTTTAGATTCACCATTTGGCGGGTTTGATAAAAATAACATAGTATCGTTATCTGATTATTATTGTTGGCAAAAATTGTTGCCCAATCTTTATATAGATTGTATCAATAACTATCATAATGTTTATGAGGTGAAGGGTATCACGACCTTGGTGGGGCAGCCCCACAAATATTTGGTAAGGGCGTATTCAAAGGACACTGGTAAGCTATTAAACGAGATTTATTCTGACCCAACAACGGGCGCATTTATAATTGAATTGTTTGATAATGAGCCGTGTTATTTGCACTTTCACGACCCTCGCAATGATAGTATTAAAATGAGAACAATTGGCACAATCTATCCTGATGATGCTGTAGCAATATAGCGGAATAGAATATGGGGGATTCGTCATACAAAAAATATACGAATAAAGCGGACTTTGTATTTCCTGCCCCATGCGAACACCCAAACCCAAACGATAGGGCAGTTTATACAAACTATGCCCCTTTTGTATTTCCAAACGATAGATGCGAAACGTTTGCTACCTTTGCAGATGGCGATTTATTAATATTTTCAGGCGAGACAGCAAAGTTACAAATTAGTTCTGTCATCACCCTTGGTAACGCAGAAGCATTTTCAGGCGAACATTTAACCGCCCCTGTCCATTCCCATGTAAATTTCAATCCATCCCCATCATATTGTGGGGAGATATTCTCGTCTATTATACCAGATTTTTATAATTTTAATACTGGCGAAATATCCTCCCTATCATTACCAAGAATTTACAATACATACGCAGGTGAATGGCTAGCCGTTGATAAACTTGTTAGTATCCCCACGTTTGATAATAATTCAATAAAGATGTATGGGGGTGAGTATTCATCACTTGATAAGCTACTAACCCGCCATGTATTTCGCAATGATTCAATAAAGGTGTATGGGGGTGAATATTCATCACTTGATAAGCTTGTTGGGTATGTAAATTTTAGGAAAAACTCGTTTAACATACACACGGGCGAGCGCTTAACACTTGATACGATTGCCACGGCTAAGCCTGTTTTTTACAATGCGTACACAGGTGAACAATCAACAATTGATAATATACTTGTCAGTGTACTAATTGATTCAGCTGAACTACACACGGGGGAATTTAGCTACCAACGCCCATTATCCACCCCAACATCCACCACGCTTGACTTTTACACGTCGTTTGGTGGGGAGTGGATATTTTCAGAATTTAACGATACAAATTTAGCGTTTGACAACTGTTATCATTGTGGGGGACAATCATTAAACCCATTAAAATTAATACTCAACGATAATGTCGCAAATACGGACACTCGCCTAAAAGCTATCAAAAATGTCTTCACCTATTCTTATTTTGATTTAACAACAAATTTTAGACCACACTCGTATATAACCTTAGGTGATTACTCTTACTGTACACTTTATGACGATACGTGGTTTACTAATAATGTGACATTTAGAGCGTATTCTGGGGAATATACATACAATTATATGATAAGTGCGGACTTAGGTGTTAATTTATGTAGAGGGAACATACACCCTTACCCGTTGTATGTTAATTTTGATGGCTCGTTAGAGTATGATTGGGATTGTTATTCTGATTTTGGCTACAGTGGCGAATTATCAGAATCATTTTTAACAACAGAACAAGGCATTCATGCAAACGCATATACAGGTGAACTTTTTGAACAAGTTTTGACAGAGTTTGCGTTTCGTGCGTATGCAGGCGAAATGTCACATTATTATTTGTCAACAATAGCAACTTTGCGCCCCACAAGAGTATTTGTTGGTGATATATCAAATATTAAATTTGTCAGACGCAGGTGGTCTTCATACATTGGGGAGGATTCAACAGTAAAACTAATTACACGTTATAACGTACAATTTACAGATGTTGGTTGTGTTGAGAATGAATACAGATATTATGATGAGTACGGGGACGAAAATCATGAATTGTATGATAGCATGGCAGTTGAGTTTAAACCTTTCAAATATAAATTAAGGGCGCGTTGCATTTATTAATTTGGGAATTTCGTGTTATAATTAGTGTTAATTATCAATCAAACGGAGACACCAAGTTTTGAATTTAAAAGAATTGTGGCTACAAAATATTAAACTGCAGGGAGAATTGAGAGCAAACGCAAGGGAAATTGAAAACTTTTATAAGAATAACGCCCCGTCAAATAAGGGGGTACGACGCGTTAAATTGATAACACCCACAAAGGATGGTACATATCTAAAGGTTGAAAGTGATAGAGACGGCACAGAACGATTATGTCTTTATGATGCGATGCATGGTATAATTGAATAATAATAATACAATAAGGGGGGCTGAAATGTATAATAAAAATTATACTAATGTGGGCGAATTTACTTACGACAAGTTTTATCATAGATTTATTGATGAGGATGGTAATCATAACACTGAAATAATTGATGACTATGAGTTGGACGTTTACACAAAGTCAAGGGCGGGACAACACGTATCACTTTTCTCTGAAAGCCTAAAAAAGCACACATTTAACACTAGTTCTGAATTTAGAAAATTTATAAAAGAACGGCGAGGGTATGGGGAATGTCTATTTGGGATGGAGACCCCATTATCGCAAATTGTTGTTAAAAATTATCCAAAAAAAATTGATACGAATATTGACAAAATAAGGGTTGCATATTTAGATATTGAAACCGTGATTGGTAAAGGCTTTCCAACCCCAGAGCTAGCAGAGCAAGAAATAAACGCAATTACAATTATTGATAATCATAAAAACGCTATTACATTTACAACGTGTCACGTATCCAAAACTCATAAGCAGTCTACAATCAAATTATATAAAAATGAAAAACAGATGTTGTCTGATTTTCTTGATTATTGGCAAACCGCACAATTTAATATAGTGTCTGGATGGTTTATCAAGGGGTTTGATATCCCTTACATTGTTAATAGAATTGAAAAGGTGTTATCACGTGGGCATACTGCAATGCTGTCGCCCTTATACAGTTTTATTATTGATAACAAAACGTTAAGCAAACGAGAAAAAATAAAGTCTCTTGAGAGAATAGTACCCCAACCCCGTCAGATAAAGATAAACGCCTTTTTGAAAAAAGAAACGTTTATAATCAATGGAATAGACATTGTGTGTTATATGGAGTTGTATCAGACATTCACGTATCACTCAATGCCAAATTATAGGCTTGATACAGTTGCAATGCACGAATTGGAGCGTGGTAAAATTGACTATGGGGACTATGGGGATTTAAAAGGGCTTCAACAACAAAACCCTCAATTATTCATTGACTACAACATTGAAGATGTCAAACTAATCATTGACTTAGAAGATAAAATGTCACTTATGAGAATGGCGATTTTACGGGCTCATGAGGGCAGAATACAATTTTCACAAGTGACTTCACAGACGGCTTATTGGGACAATTTACTTTATAACGATTGTTACAACAACAATATTGTAATTCCAGAAAAGGTAAAAAAACAGCATAGAAACTTTGAGGGCGCATTTGTAGTCCCACCAAAAATTGGGTCTAGTGATTGGGTGGTGGCATTTGACTTAAAGTCGTTATACCCTCATATCATGATGATGTATAATATATCACCAGAGACTTATAGAGGTAAGCTAGAGATTAAAGATTTTAAAGACCACCTAATAAACAATACGGTAAATGAAATTGAGGGGTGGGATGAAATTTATCAAAACTTAGTAGATAACAATTTGACCATCGCGCCCAACGGTGCTATGTTTACTAAAGATTTTGAGGGTATTATCCCACGGTTGGTACGCACCCAATACAATGAGCGCATCAATAATAAAAAAATTATGTTGAAGTATGAAGAGGAATTGCAACACTTAGAAAAGGGGTCGCATGAATATCATGATGTCGATTTTAAGCGTGCGCTGTATGAAGTTATGCAGATGAATGGGAAAATATCAATAAACTCAATATACGGGGCGATGGGTGCAATTTTCTTTAGATACTATCAACATGAATTTGCAGAAGCTATCACGCTTGGCGGTCAAGTTGCCTCGCGATACATTGGCAATCAAACAAACATGTTTTTAAACACAAAATTTAATGTTAATAAAAATTGGGTGATTGCAGGAGATACAGATAGCAGATATTTTGAAATGAGTTACATTGTAGAGTTGCTTACAAAAGGAAAAACTGTCGATGAGCAAAAGACGTGTGATATGTTAGACGCATTTTCAAAGAAAGAGGTAGAGCCTTTCATGACAAATGCTTATGAACGTCTCGCAAAAACTGTTAACACTGATAATAAAATGTATATGAACCGCGAGGTTATTGCAAGTCGCGCGATTTGGCGTGCAAAAAAGAATTACATAATGCGTGTGTTAGATTCAGAGGGTGTTAGATTTAATACCCCAAAAATAAAGGCACTGGGAACAGAGACACAAAAAGGCAAGACTCCTGAATTTTTACAATTTGAAATGAAAAAATGTTATGGTATAATGCTTATTGGGGGAGAGGTAGAATTGATTGAAAAAATTAAAAGTGTTAAGAAGGATTTTATGTCACGCCCTTATAAGGATTATGGCATGGCTTACTCATGTAATGATATTGAAAAATGGGTCGATGCTATTGATGAAAATGGTATAACGAGTTATAAAAGTGGGACGCCAATGCAAGTAAAAGCGGTTATGAATTTTAATAATATGCTAAAGCGTAAAAATGTTGACACGACCCCACCCATCTCAAGCGGGGAGAAGCCAAACATAATGAAATTAAAACAACGCAACCCGTCATTTGGGGAGGTTATTGCATATATTGGTGACAGCTTCCCCAAAGAATTTGAGTTAGAGGGTTGGATTGACAAGCAAGACCAGTACACCTCTCTATTTTTAAATCCAATCAAAACATTTACGGACTTAATTGAATGGGACGCTGAAAAGAAAAACACATTATTTTAACTAAAAGAGGAAAACAAAATGTCAAAGAATGAAATAGATATGGATTTTAATGTAAAACGATTTGGGCAATTATCAGCCATCTTTAAAAGTGAGGGGGATATACTATCGCCCAATCTTTTTGTCATATATAATGAGTTGGTTAACATATCAACCATCATTGATAATTATAATAAGCCTCCACAAAACAGCTGTGATGAGGAGTTTTATGCAAAACTATTATCAATTGAATATTTGGTATACGTAATTGAGTTAAATGACGAGTTTGATGTCATAATTGAAAAGCTGACCAAGCTTGGGCTTGATATTAGTAGCAGTGATATTGAAAACGACTTGTTGTATACGTTTGAGAACGCCATCAGGCAGATTGCGTCATTGATTTGTACTAGCTATTCATTGAAGCCAATGTATTTTAACGACATTTTTGAAAGGGTCATTGATAGGGTGTATAAGGAAGATGTATCATCCACCTACCAAGATTTAGTAAAATTCGTTGAAGATGAACTTGTAGGGGTATATTGATAATGACAAGCTTGCTTGATAAGTTAAAAAAGTCATCGACAATTGAGTTGTCAAGCGCCCTTGCTGACAGTGAATTATTTAACAAAGAGTTTATACATTTTGGCGTCCCTGCCCTTGACATAGCCTGCTCTGGTGATGTTATGGGTGGGGGGTACACCAGTGGCGTAAACGTTATAGGCGCGCCAAGCGCCCATTTTAAGACATTAATTGCCTTGGCGGGTGTAAAGTCTTACTTTTCAAAATATGATGATGCAGTTTGTATTTTCTACGATAGCGAATTTGGTGCTAGTCTTGATTATTTTAACAATGCGGGGGTTGATGTTGGGCGGGTATTACATACCCCAATTGACACTATTGAGCATTTAAAATTTGATATGGTAGCACAGCTTGAAACAATAAAAAGGGGAGAGCATGTTATTTTCTTGATTGATAGTATTGGCAACATTGCAAGTAAAAAAGAAAGTGACGATGCGCATGACCAAAAGTCAGTTGCTGATATGACAAAGGCTAAGGCTATAAGAAGCTTTTTTAGGATGATCACAGCAACATTAAACATTAAAGACCTACCCTGCTTTGTTGTCAATCACGTGTATGCAAACATTGGTGCCTTTGTTGGGGGTAATGTGCAATCAGGGGGCGAGGGGGTAAAATATAATGCGAATACTATTTTACAAATAACCAAGGCACAAGATAAGGAGGGTACAGAGTTAAAGGGCTACAAATTTACACTAATAACAGAAAAGTCACGCTCTGTAAGACCAAACGCGAAGATCCCACTTTACGTTTCATTCGATGGCGGTATTGAAAATAACAAGACGTTGTTTGATGTTGCATACGAATGTGTTGGATTTTTAGAAAAGGTGGGCAATAGATATAAATCACCAAGCGATGATAAGGCTTACTATAAGAAAGAATTAGTGTCAAGGGGCGCTGATGATATTTGGCACAATTGGCTTGAAAATGGGTTAAATGATTGTATTCATAAATATTATAAACTTTAACAAAAAGGTAAAATAATGAGTGACACAGCAACAGACCTATCCGCACTACAGCGCTATACTATTAATTCAGATGGTACAGATTTTGCAAAAAACAAATATGGGAAGTATGTATTTGTTAAAGAATTTTTAAGATTAATCAAACAATATAAAATTGATAAATCAAAATATAAAAATGTAAAGGTGTATAATGAGGGTGGGTCAAAAACCCAACGGGTAAAAGAGATTAATTTTGTTTCATGGGAAAAAACAGTTTTTGGCTATGTTGAATTTAATATTCTTGAGGGGCTTCTTAAAGATATTAAAGAAAGTGTTGTTATGGGGGATAAACTGATGGGCGGTAATTTTGCTATTAGCAATAAGGTGGCTGACGCGATAGACTTAAAAACGATTGGTAGATCAGAGGCGGTGGCAATTTTAACCCCAATTTTACAGGGGTTATCAGACAGCTTTGAAGACTTAAAGGGATTTCCGTTGTGGAGCCAAAAATTAATAAAAAGTAAAAGGTACTTATCAGGCTCTGCGTTTAATTTATTTGACTTGGATAATATTGATGATGATACTTTTATCAAAAAAAAGCAAATAATTGGTGATATTGATACGCAAGTTAACGTATTATTTGACAGACAAATTGGGGATTGGTTATCAACGACACCAAAGATTGAAGGTGCTGAACTTATTGGGTATAAAAGAGTTATCTCACAATATATAACGCTTTGGGCAGTCAAGGGCATTGGCAATTTGCAAATTGATTTAGAAAAGGTGGTGTTTGAGGACGGCAAGCCAACAGAATGGAGTCTATTCTCACATTCATCAGAATGGGCGGACATGGAGGTTGGTGTCAAGGGGGTGTTTCACAAATACTTAATGCAATCAATAGCGAACAGGGGAGACTATGAGTGGGTAGTATTATCAGCAAAGACACGTAAGCCCACCACAAAACGATTGGGGATAAATGCGTTTAGCGTTGATAAAGGGCTACGACAACGACTAGCACGCGTTTATGATGAAAATGATCAGTTAGTGTTTATTGACGGGAAGCCTGTTTATGACGAAATACCCACCAAGGACAGTATCTATTGTACTACGCTCTATGCTATATTTGAAACGTTATTTGGATTCCCACCTGACCAGTGGGACATTGACAAAATGTGGAGTTTTGTTGGGCTACTTGACCTTATTGATAGCAACTTATCTAGTAAGTCAATAGATGAGATTACACGTGAATTTGTAAACAAATTATGGGGGAAAGGCGCTCAACGCTTATACAGAACTGATAAGTACGTTGATTTTCAACAAAAATATACAGCATTTACTATAATGGGGGGCATCCTTGACAAAGACCCCAATAGTTATGCTAAAGAGTATGTTGAGTATTATAAAAATTACAAAATTTCAACATAATAATTACAAAAAAAAAATAAAATAAAGATTGGAGGGGTTGTTGTTGAACGACCCCTTTTTGTTTGGAGGGTATAAATGTTAAACATACAGCACAACGCAAAAATGTGTAAAATATTCATTGGTAGGTTTCAACCACCCCACCGCGGTCATGTCCATATAATTAAATCTATGGGCGATGATGCGGTTATATGTGTTATACGAGGTAATAATACAAAACCTAGTCTATCGCCATTGTCACGTGAAACACAGGAACTTCTGTTAAAAGAGTTATTCCCAACAACAAAACTATTGTTTTTAAAAAACGGTTATATACCGCACGCCGTATATGAATTGAGATTGATTGGGTATGAACCGTTTGAGTTATATGCGGGGGAAGACCGTGTAAACAATTATAAGCAAGCAATAACCAATTTTAACGAGGGGTTGGAGGAACGATTTATTAAGACAGTTGGCATACACTTAAATATCATACAAACCCCACGTACACACTCATCAACAGGGGTGCGCGAGGCATTATATAATGATGATGAACATAACTTCAAATTGTTAATGCCAAAAAAACTGCATAAGTATTATAAGACGGTTCGTAAAGAATATTTTAAAGCAATCAAACAGAGTACGAAATTATGATTAAGATAAAAAAGTATGACGACAATTTTTTCAGCGTAAACGGGGATTTAACCCCTCGCACATATAAAGTTGTCATGGTTAATGACATAGTTAAACTTATCAATGTCTATGACCAGACACTTGTCAATGTCTATGATGACAAATCAACATGGCATAGTAAATTTAAACTAACAGATCTTGAGGTTGATGGGAAGAAATCAACGGACTTTGGCAGTCCACAAGAATTTGTCAATTCTCTAGCAGAAATAGCTTTTAAAAAGGGTGGGGCTGACGGCGAGGGGTCAGGTGGGGCAGGTGTACCAAAAGCCAGTCTCAGCAGAAAGGTAGATAAGGTGGCGGGAAAGGGCTTATCATCAAACGACTTTACAGATGCGGATAAAAATAAATTAGACGGCTTAGAAAACGTTAATTTAAATGATGCCACAGGCGATGCACTATACACCAAAGATGTGGTAGCCAAGCTCGATGGCACTTTAGGTGTAATTGATAAAGTTGACCATATTGGGGCTAAAGGTGATACGGGGGCTAAGGGAGCTAAAGGCGATACTGGATCCAAAGGTGATACTGGAGCCAAAGGTGATACTGGAGCACAGGGGGTTGCAGGTAAAGATGGGGGAGGTGGCGCTGGGTCAAAAGGTGATAAGGGAGATAAGGGAGATAAGGGAGATAAAGGTGACGCGGGAACAAATGGCACAGATGGAGCCAAAGGTGATAAAGGCGACGCAGGTGCTACTGGCGCCGTAGGAGATACTGGAGCACAGGGGGTTGCAGGTAAAGATGGGGGAGGTGGTGCCAAAGGCGATAAGGGTGATACTGGTGCCAAAGGCGATAAGGGCGACAAGGGAGATACTGGATCACAGGGAGTGGCAGGCAAAGACGGCATTGGAGCAGGATCAAAAGGTGATAAAGGCGATACTGGGGCTAAAGGTGATAAAGGTGATACGGGGGCTAAAGGTGATACGGGGGCTAAGGGAGCTAAAGGCGATAAAGGCGATAAAGGCGATACTGGAGCTAAAGGGGCACAGGGCGTAAGGGGGCTAAAGGGTGATAGAGGGATACAAGGAAACGTAGCTTACATTCCAACAGATACTCCAGGCATGACTTATTATCAAGGTACTGCATTGAGCAATATTAACAATGGCAATATTGCTACAGATGGCATCAATCAGATAAATAACTATCAAGTTAACCCCACAAATGCGATTGGAAAACAAATTATACTGACGCTATTAGAGCCACATGATATTTTGCATTTGGATTTTTACAACAGGGTTGGTGCTCTGCGTGAAAGATGTGAGGGAGTTGTCGTTTCTTTTTACGACCCTGATGGGGTGCTTGTATATAAAGAAACAATAACTTTAGCCAAAATAAACAAAGCAGAGACAGACACAGACGGTCTTATTCAAATAGCATTCAATAAGAATGTCAAAAATATCAAAAAGATTATCTTAGATAGCTTCACCAGTGATGAAGCCAACTTTAGAGAAGTCAATGTATTTGGTTACAGGGTATATGACTTTTTAAAAAACCTTGATAACTCTTTGAAGACACTTGGATTAACTAAGTTTGTGTTTGATGACTTTTATCCTATTGGTATTAAAAGTAGTACGGTTATTACAGACTTTAAAGCGGAGGTAGGACAGTATAAAGAATACCCACTATTCAGAACAATAATAAAGGCTATTGATTGGAATGGCAACTACATTGTAGAAAAATTGGGCAAAAAGTATTTTGCAATATCAGGAATACCAACTGATGATGTACTTTTTAAAGACTT
>JARBEP010110950.1:0-14738 GCA_030265255.1 Tritonia festiva
CCCCCCCCCCCCCCCCCCCCCCCCCCCCCCCCCCCCCCCCCCCCCGTAGAATTTTTTGAAGTATAGTTTCCACACCTGTGAGCAAAGCTTTTCTCAGCAGAACCTGAACCCTTGTAAAGACTAAGTCTATGACATTTTGTTCCCCCTTTGTAACAAATGAAATATCATGCTTTTCTTATAATTATAAACAATAGTTCAAATAATTATGACTTGGAGCTTAATTTTCATCCAGTTTTAGTCTAAAATCATAGAGTTGGTAAAGAGAATGTATAAAAGCGTTGACTTTTGCGGGTGACCCTGTGCTGATAATATGGAGCCCCTCGCATAACCACATTACGTTTTCATATCACGAACATAAAATGAATGTTTTGTATGTGTAGGAGCCAGACCACGACCTTACACCGAAAGGTACTAAAAGGTTATTGATAAAGAAAGAAAGAAGGAGCCAGACCAAACCGCTTAAAGCCATTTAAAAGATGATTCAAAATTGGTAGGAATTATGGAGCGAACATAACAACTGCAATCGTGTTTCAACCTCTACAGTTTTCTTTTTGTCATAGAGACCAATAAAAGTATACATTTTCTGAAAGATTTTTGAATGAGGAATAACTTGGCGAGTGAAAATGTGATATTTTGCTTGAAAATTATAGGATGTTATCTTTTTTTTTGTCCTTATTCAGCAGTTTGAGTAAACATAATCCATGAAAGACATGAATTGGCCTGAATAGCTGTCCAGTGTTGAGATGTCACAACCAGCAAATAAAAAGGAATATAATATGCTTTAAAAAAATTAGGGTTTATACACTCTCCTTTTATTGTTGTTTGCGTCCTCATCACTCTAACCAACTGAACAAAAAGGAAATAGTTGGGCCACTCTTCGTTCAGAGTTAGATTTCACACCAGTGGGTTGTGTTTGATGATATGAGGGCACAAATGACTAACGAACCACCTTTTTTGGGGGGTGGCTAATTATCTCAGTTGGTTAGAGCGTGGCCTCTGTCTCCGGTGTCGTACGCCCCGGTGTGGGTTTGATTCCCACCGTCGTCTTTTCCACTTTTCTTTCTATGGCTATTTTTCTGTGTTTTTCTGGCACTTATACAATTTTCATACCATGCCTGATAAATCAGTGAAAAATCGACCAAAAAGTGAAAGCTAAAATAATGTAGACTGGAATACATGAATCAAGCAGTTCCCAGTTTGCTTTAAAAAAAAATTATTAAAAAAAACAAACACTTTTGGTACAAGATCGTGGCCCTGGCCAGCCAGCCAGGGGAACCATGATCACGGCCCGTGCCAGCAAGGTGGTTAAACATAAACCATGCCTTATTGGGAGGCGAGGTGGCCGAGTGGTCTAGACGACAGACTTTCATGGCGAGGGTCATGGGTTCAAGTCCGGCTTCAGGCACTTTGTTTCTTCCTTGGGCAATAAACTTTACTTCATTTGCCTCACTCCACCCAGGTGTAGAAATTGGAAAGTATTCTGCAATAGACCAGCGTCCTATCCAGAAAGTGACATATTGTCACTTGTCCGCTTCATGCTACCGAAACTGGGTTAATCTTAAAGGCTCTTAAGGACATACATACATACTTGTCTTATTGCTAACATGCACTTTTATACTAAATTAAAATTATTGTCACAGATACTATACATGACAGATCCTTATCACCTTGTAATTGTAAACTGGTTTTGAATTTTTTGCTCTGTTACATTGCATTCTCAACAATATTATTTCCTCTTTCTTTATATGTCCTGTTTTTGTGTAGTCTTGTCTTGTTTTTGCTTTGGTTTGGGTTGGCAGGCCTCGGTCAACTGTTCTTATGACTTTTTCTGGATACAATAATGTGCGAAATAATAATATCAGAAAAATAAACTGAATAAATGCGTAAAACTGGTTGGCTAATTTGGGAATCAAACCTGAATCAGATTTCAAGATAGTAAGTGCATTTCTCAACCAGCTCAAATTTGACATCTATTAAATTCATCAAGCAGTTTTTCATTTGATTTTGACAAATTTTTTACCCCTTTTGATTTGTGGTCGTTATTCACCATAACTGTCATTTGAATTACATCTTGTACCTGAATTTCAATATTTAAGGTTTTCTTTAGACAGTGTAGACCTTTTTTTATTCATTAAAATTCTTGTTACTCTTGAATATTGATTTTCTGTTGCCTCGGCCTCAGCAGATTTTGTCACACGAGGCGAGGTTTGATGTTATTTCTAAAAAAATATATGTTTTGCGGTGGAACCCTTCATTGACTTTCAAAACTCGTCAAAGTACCACTTTTAATGGTGAGTTTGACGGCAGATTAAAAAAGTCTATGTCATGTTTTGCAGTCAACCCCTTCATATGTTTGCAGGTAAAAATTATCATAGCCTGTGCTGCAGTGACTGATTTTTTTTAGTTAAAAGAATACAGTAAAACCTAATGAGCATGATGATGGATAATCTGTTTTAAACAAAAATGTTAGGATTAGGATTTTTATGTAAATTTTCACATAATGTATATATACAATTTTATTCCTTTAGGAATTTAAACATGAGAACAAATTGAATGGACCAAGTACGAAAGAAATGGAGGAGATGCTTATTACTATGGCAGATTTACATGGAAAAAGTGAGCAGCTGCCATCAAAACATAATGCTGTTTTCAAAAGTGAGTTTTTGTTTTTTGGTGAAAAGGTCTCATTCTCTTTCATTCATTTGTACTTAACTGCTCCTCTATTTACAATTATTTGGTTTAGATTTTATAAAACTTGGATTTTCAGATGTTCTTTTTACTTTTTACTCTCTTATAATTTTCTCCTTTCAAAAATTCCCTTTTTACAAGATACTTTTTGGTGAAATCTGAAAGGTTTTAAATGTGAACATGATAAAAAGTATTAACTTTTTTCTGGAATACCTGTGAAAGTTGATGAGTTGTATTATAAACAAGGTTTTGTCATGGTTAACAGGCATACTTTTTCATTTTATTTACTGTAATATATTTTGTTGTTATAGTTCACATTATTTGAATTTTAACTTCAAATGGGTCATATTGTGTGATTACTAAGTATATTTTTGTTCAAAGTAATTAAAGTGAAATGCCAATGTTTACCCCTTCTCATATAAACTGGCATATATGTCTCATTTTTATGAGTTTTTGAGGTTTTTCCACTCCCTATTAATATTATCAAAATTCCTTCATTTTTCTACCACTGTAAAAAGTGGAAATCACAAAAAAAAAGTTATAAATAAATTATCATCATGAATTATTTTACTTTTATGTGTGAAATTTAGAAAAGCGTGCTGCCAGATGAATGTTGTACAAAACCTATATCCATGAGAAATGGAAAACTTTGAAAAATGTATTAAACCTAATCAGAGTTATTGATTTGTTCAGTATTGTATACGACTTTTAAGGCTAGGAGTACCTTTGTGGTTAGTGTTTTGGTCTGCATTAATATACTTTCCTTTTCTATGACTTACAGGACATGGGCTACATCTCCAACATGAGGTCCTAGAAGAAATGGCAAAGTTACAGCAGATCGCAGCATCTAAGGAACTTATCAATGCTCAGGGAAAGCTTGAGAAGGAAGAGACCTCTGAATCCATTCCTAGGGGTTTGGGCAGCAATGAAGAAAGGCCAGACCAGTTGCCATTTTTTGACATGGAGGACCTTGTCAATGGGAAATTATTTGGAAATGGTACCCCAAATATTGACAGCAAAACTGGCAGTAATATCACATCTATTTACTCCAAGCGATCCTCGCCAGTCAATGTCAACATGTTAAACCATATTTATGCACCTGGTTTGCCCTTGCCGCGTCGTCTCACAGAATCTGTACAGCGACTGGTAAAACCATTGCCAGCCTCTGAGTCATCTATGCCTCAGGTGAGGCTATGCAAATCCCCTGGATCACCAAGGGCTGGAAGTGGTATTAACGGCCCCAATCCGTCCCGTATGGCACTGCATAGTGGTACCCGGTCACCAGGAGCTAGTATCCCCAAACTTTTGTCCAATGATAAACACTCGTTACTCTCAGGCAGTCTAGACCTTGCAGGTTTGTCAAAATTTTCCCCCAACTCACTACCACATTCGGATTTTGCTTCAGAGAGTATGTCAGATTCATCAAGAGTGCTTGGATTAACCACAGACTTTCTATCGAGGGAAGGACAGAGCCATGGATTCCTGTCTTCATGTCATGTTTCTCCTCCTCTCCTAACGGATTCTTTGGCGCATTCTCACAAAATGCTCTCACAGAGTTATCCTCCCCATAAATCAAGGGATCTTTCAAACAATGTTACTCTTTATGATCTGTTTTCCCACATACAACCCCACCAATCTTCATCAGCTGAATCTGTTCCCTCATCCCTGCATGATCCAAGCACTCAACTTTCCAAGTCCTCTTGTGAGCCCGCCATATCTTCTCATCACTCACAAGTCTGGCCTCCAGAATATCTTCATAACCCACCTAAGACTGGGGCACAGATCGACTCTTTTCCGGTATCAACACTCAACCATTCTGTATTTAGTTCCACTCATGATTTAGTGTCAGAGTCTTTCCAGAAAATTAAAGAAATAGTCTCTCTTCCCAAGAGCTCTAATACACGTGAGGTTTTTTCTTTATCTAGTCCAAACCATTCCAGCTCAGTTTCTCCCACAATCTTTGCAAATTCAGACAGAGTAGAATCTTCCAGTTTGTCCAATACTAGTACATCAACAAATCAATCTGCACCAGGAACAAGTGTATCAGCACCACGAGCCAAGATCTCATTAAGTAATGGCAGCAGTAGTTCACTGATAAACCAAAAGGTAGCAATTTCCACGCAAAACAATGTGCCTTATCTTACTTCTAGCTCAAGTACTATCGCCAGTTCTGCTGCTCTTTTGGCAAAGTCTGTTCCTTCCAGAGTAACACCAGCAGTTTCTAGTGCACTGTTATCAGGATCAACTGTGAGAGATAGTGCAGATCCAATGTTGGATAATTTTGTGTTAAAATCTACTAAATCTGACACAACCATATCCCCTAGAACTCTCAACAAATCCGACTATTCCTCAACAAGGTCTAACAAAACAGCTTCTGGACTCAGTCGCAACTTGTTCGAAAGTGTTTCTTGTGATTTGACTAGCTTACCTCATAGTATAGTTCACACTTCTCGGAGTAAAGCAATAGATCCTATGGTGTCTCATTCTTCTTCAAAGTCAGTATTAGACCTAAATCATGCCCAGGACTTAAACATTCAGGGTATAAAAACTCAAAGAAAAAGGTCGGACAGTGCTTTAGGACCTATTTCACCACAGCTAAATTATGACTCTGACATTGTTTTGAATTCTTCTCAGTCAATACGTACAAATGAAACACCCTCAACATCTTTACCAGCACAAGTTGTTCACCTTGATTTCCCTCACTTCCCTCCAAGCGTTTCAGAATCTTCTATTGCCAACTCTTTGTCAGTTCCTAAAAAAATAGTGAAATCACCAATCCAGTCCTCAAAAGTTGTTATAAATCATAATTGGAATGCTTCTCCGACAAGTCCTACACCTGTAACTACTTTACCCGTTACATCAGGTTCCATGTCAAAAATTGATTCTGTGGCACCAACTAGTACTTCTGTGGCATCTGAGAAAAAAGATTATAAAAATAAAGACTTACAAAGAGCTCCATCTCCATCGTTAGTGAAAGAGCCAATATTGGAAACTCTGGCATCTGCATTAGGATCCTCTTTGACAAAGATGCAAGAAGATAAAAGTAGTGAAGTAGGGGGGATGTCATCAAATTCTGTGTCCCATTCCATATCAGTTACAAAAGAAGACAACTGTGTAGAGACTTCAAATGAAATTGTGCCTGTCACTTCTGACAAATCGAAATCAGAGGTTGACATGTCAACTCTTTCAAATGAGCAAAATGTAAGTCTGGAAATTCCATCAAGAAAGAGAAGTTACCATTCAATGGAAGGAGACCAGAAAGAAGAAACTAATGATTCCTTGACTGACCATAGTACTGCTAAGCGTTTTGTGATAGATTCTGTTGTGAGTGAGGTAGGACGTGAGTCGCATACAAATGTAACCAATAATGCCTCATCCAAAACAGAGATGATTGATAAAAACACCCCCCAAAATAGCTCCCCTTCAAATGTGTATCCCTCACAAGGAGAAGAAAGTGAAAAAGACAAACAATCGTCTGTATTAGAGTTACCAGGTGGTTTGGATAATCAATGTTCTTCGAGTGATGGAGTGGAAACGTCAACCATTATTCAGAGTTCATTGATAGAAAGCAAAGACAGTTTTGAAGATTCACAAAGTGTTATAAAATCATCAGAAGAGGAAAAACTTGATAGTTGTAGCAATTCAACCTCAGAGACAAAAACCTCCTCAGATATTTTGAACACATCTATTCAACAAAATGACCAGATTTCAGCATTAACTGAAGATGAGCCTGTAAAAGAGGGGCACAATCTTGAAACGGATGAAAAAGAATCCGAAATTCTGAAAGTTTCCTCAGTATATGAAGGGCTTTTACAATGTAACCACACTTTGGTTAAAAGAGAAGAAACAGACCCAACGGAGAAAGAACTAGAAAATTTGGGTACCAGGAATGTGATAGAAGATAAGAGTTCCCAAATGGTTGAAGATTCTGACAGTCAAGGCAAAACAAAGAACGATGTTGTTGAAAACATTTCTGATCCTGAGTCTTTGCTTACAGCTGCAAATGCAGAAGCAAAAATGGAAGACGGAGCTAAGAAAGGTCATCGTCCAAAGCGTCAGTTTTATGCTTATGTTCCAGAAAAGTCCATAGATCAAAGTAAGTGTATTTGTTCATATTTTGAAATACAAATAATTTGAATTATCTAGGGTTTTGTTTGGGGTTGTATGATTGGTATTGAAGATTGGCGTGTGGCCATAAAAGATTTGGGAACGCGGCAGCCCCTCTTAAAATTCTACTGCACTTTCTCTCTTCTCCCTCTCCTTTTTTCTTTGTCCGTCTTTCTTTGGACTTTTGCTGAGGCAGTATCATAAGTTGACCTTTTCAAACTGGATACGAGTGGCACATTCTTGTGATTGATATAGTAAATGGGAGGTAGTCACAAGGCAGGCCTTATTATTTTATTTTTATTTTTTTTTTTTTTTCACGGTGTCATTGAAGAATTTGGAAACAAATGTTTTGATCACCTGCTTGTCTGAAATCCTTACAATTTTTAGTTCTATTGTTGGCCGCACATGGCAGCAGGTACTGGTACACTCACTTTCAGATGTGTTGGTATTGCAGTTATTGCATGCACTATGGTATCAATGGGGTATGGTCAAATTCAAAAGATTTTTTCATGCTTTATCAGAGTACTGTGACTATCATCATTCTGGTACTGAAACAAAAAAAATAATGCTCATTACCACACCACTAATTTTGCCATCCCATTTTTGTTCTTGAAGTCAAGTTATAAAGAGCTTTAAGTTTGGATCAATTTTTATTGATTTGATATGGGGTTTTTTCCCCTCTTTTTATCATTGGTTGATAGTTTAGTTTGGCACCATTACAATCAGAAAAACGGTAAAGTTGTGACATTAAATTTTTTTCACCCCCCTTCCCTGTTCTACAGCTTACTTTGATACACCAATATTAAGTGGTAGAACAAGGAGCCGTAACAAACCGTCAGACCCTGTCAATCCAGATCATCCTGCTAACCTGGAAGGGTCTAATGTGACCATAGGCTCATCAGATTCCCAAGCGTCCACAGTTGTGGCTGGTCTTAAAACTGACTCAGCCGAATCTGCGGGTAGCAAAAGATCCACTCGTTTACTTCGAACCAAAGGTACTGATGAATTTTTAAAGAATTGTAATTTGGTTGAAAATCCTTTGCTTTCCACCTATTTTTATTTGCCACTGACTCTTACAGCCACATGCCTGTATCAGAAAAAAACCATAATGTAAGCTTTCGACTGCTCAAGTATTGTGATCTCTTTTTTTTCAAAACTAGTTACAGATTCAACACTCTGTAAAAAAATATCTTCTTTAGAATTTGAGTCGTGTTAATTTGGCACTTTTTTTCTTAACTCATTCGCTGCTAGCCTGACACTAAAATAAACAATGGGAAGGGAAATAACTCTTCCAAACTTAGAGGGTGATGTATTTTTTTTTAAATCATAAAAAATAAAAAATTTATTTCAGAAAAAAAAATAAAAATACTATAATAAATAGAAAAGAATGAAGTTTTAGATAAATATAACTAATAGTAATAGGCTACACGTATGTTGTGATAATTATTTTTTTTTATTGAAGTCAGAATTCACAATCACACTAATTGATACAAGTGCCATGGCAAAGATAGAGAAAAAGTAAATTATATCAAGATATAGTGCATATAAATGCTACATAGCTGTGGAGGAGACATAGAGAAAAGGGTGGGGGGTATAGAGGAGACATAAAGAAAAAGACACCTAGTCACAACATCAAATCACAACACCAAATCATAACATCAAGTCACAAAGGCAACACGATTCAATTACAGAAAATCAAGTCACAAAGGACAACACGATTCAATTACAGAACATCACAACAAAAATAGAAAGGTAAAGTAGGAATGACGTTAGAGAAAGCAATCGAAAATACATTCAATCACAGAACATTAAAGCAAAAAAAAAAAAAAGGTAAAGTAGAAAGACATTAGAGAAAGCAATTGAAAAACATATGACAGGGAAGGAACTAAACATGAAAAAGGGAGGGGAAAAAATATGGACGCAACAATGGGCGTTTATTTACCGATTCGTCGTGGTAGAGAGTCCCAGTAAGTAACTTGTCGAAAATAATTCTCTGGTACTGGTACTCCATAAAAGAAATCACATCCTGGTGCATTTCCGATACGTAGTCGCATGTATTCGGTGCGCAGAAGAATCACAGTATAGCTTTACAAGGGCATGGTAACTATAATCTGAGAGACTCATGGAAGCTTGCAAAACAATGCCCTCGATACAAATGAACTTTACACACAGCCGAAGTTGCTTACTGAGACTCTGCCTGAAGCCGTCTTCTTGCTGGTCTTCCTGCACTCCCAGCATCCTTTCTTCAAGCCATGGAGACGAATCAGCTGGTGGGCAGAGTGATCCCTGATTGCCTGACCAGCTGTTGATGGAGCAACCTGTGCTTGCTTCTTCCGGCTGACCTGACCGGAAATAAGGTCACGTAAAACGTCGAGACGATATTGGTACTGGCATCGCTCGGCTGTTCTGAGGAAGAGGTCTGTTACACATTTTATATAACAGGTAGCTATTTACCATAGCAACCTGAAATGCAAACCATGCAACATACCTCCACCACTTAACACCAGAGCGTCCCATACCGTAGTAGGCGCGATGCTGATCTGCGAGGTCGACTCCGAACATGAATTTGTTGTACTGAAGCACCGATGATGGAATCTGTACAGGAACGTTGCCTCCAGGTGCTCTGCGAAAGACCTGGATGAACAAAGGCTTCACATTGGTAGTGAGAGTGGCGACTCTCCTCTTATCCCTCCAAACCAAGGCAGTCAAAGGCCCCTTCTGAGCGAACTTCAAATCCTTGGGTTTCATCAACGAACTGGAACATTCGGTGAGTTCCCTGGGCCAGCCCTTGCTGTTACAGCGGAAGGTACCGCAAGAGTGGGGCGATGGTCATGAAGATAAAGAGCAAGGGGCATAGAACTGAAGAAGTTGTAGTAAAAGTGACGGCCCTTGTCGAGGTAGGGTCTACTGAGGCTCGTCACAACATGGAAGCCGAGTCCGTTCGGCATAGGCTCTGCCGAACGTCCCATGTAGACATCGAAATGGCAGAGGTATCCGTTGGTTGGATCGGCGATGTACCAAACCTTCATCCCCCAAGGTGTTGGCTTCCCCCTTATGTACTGTTTGAAGGAGAGACGACCACAAAAGCCGATCATTGCCTCGTCGATTGACAGCGCCTGGAACATAAAGCGCCTTGGACCTCTCGCTCACAAGCTTCAAGAGTGGTCTGACCTTGTACAAAGGATCGTGTCCAGTCTGTCCTCATGGAATTTCACCAGCAGGTTCATTCAGATGAAAGTACTGTCTGATCTTCTCATAGCGAGTCTTCCCCATGACGTCGGCAACTGCGCCTTGGCGCACTATGTCGTTGGACGACCAAAAGCAGCTGTACTCAGGGAGAGGAATTACATAAATAAAATATAGAGATAAATCCTGATCTCTGAAGCACTAACTGGTTTCCAATGCATGTCAACGACACCTGCCTTCGCCTGACGAAACTCAGCATAGAGGTTGGTCTGACGCGCCATCTCCTCCATAAAATCATCTGAAATGAACAAAGAAAAAAAGTCTAAGGGGGATGAACTGAAGGATTACCCACCTTTGGTCCAACGTCCTGGTCAAAACTACAATCTACAACATCAAAAGGTTTGTCTCTAGTCAAGTCCAACAACCGTCCATTGTTGTTTCAAAATGGAAATCACAGCGAAAAACAATACGGCATGTTCACAAGTCAATAGTTCAATGAGAAGTGAAGCGAATGAGATGATTCAGACTCCCAGTCCCAGACAACGGAAATAGTCTCCCTGTGAGCATTGTCTTATTCGTTTCCGGGTTAGACCCAGAGTTCCGTTTATATAGAAACTGAAACCGGACACTGTCGAAATGAAAGAATGGGGGCGTGTCCACGGGGCGACTCCAGGCGATTTAGTGAACGGGTTCGATTTTTCCGCAGGCGACGCTAGGCGATTTAGTGGCGAATGAGTTAATAATGATAATGATTTTGTAGTTTTCTGCAGTGATTTCAAGTTTTGACGAAGTTGGCAAGCAAGGTGTTAAAATTATTTAGCAAATTCCTTGAAATATTATTTATTCCTTTCATTTGATTATTTTTCACTCTTACCTTCTTCATGGAAGTAAATGCCCTAGATTTAGTGCACACAAATAACGATTAATTTGATAACTGTGTTATCAAATAAAAGATCCTCTTGTCAAAAACCAAAGAGTAGGATGTGTTTCAAAAAGTTATAAAGTGAAGTGCTACACCCTTTTCAACACAAACGTCATATCAAAGGCGGTTCTAAAGAACTTAGAAAAGATTCCACGTGAATCTTCAGGGCAGAGCCATGAAAACTCTGAAAGGACCAGAGAAAAAACCTGTGCAAGTCGAGTTACTTAACTAAGGACACCCCCATGTGTATTTCAAGTTTTGAAGATAGACAAGAATTCAAACAATGTAGTCGCTATAGGTAACGATTTTCAACCTATCAGAAAAAGACCCGTAGAATTGTCTTATAGTATAGCATCTATGAGTAGTGATCAAGATTTAAAATTTGTAGTCAACATCAGTAGCACCCATCATAGGTCCATGTAATGTAAATATGTCTCTTAGTGGGAAGATGTTGACAAGACCTTTTGTGACGTAATGGTGATTTTTTTAAAGTCAAGCAATTGGATATGACGCCACTTTGAAGGCAGCAACCTTTGCTAACAAAAAGCTTGACCAGGATTAGTTACAAAAGAAAATCCACCACGCCTCTTGGTATCATCAAGTCACTTATTTTTGTTCTTTTTTTTGTCTCCCAGATAACACCCAGGACTTCAGTGCTAACAAGCGGAGAAGACTTCAACCTCGTGACCACAGATAGCAGCAACTTAATGAAATATATGTTTAGTTTTACATAGAATGAATTTAAGTGAATTTTAGTTTTTAAGAAAACTTTAGTGTAAATTTAAATGTATTTCTTAAAAGGGAAAAGAAGAGTTGTAGTTTTTAAGATTTAGTTTAGAAGTATGAATGTGTGTTATCTTGTTTGCTCCAGTGAGATTTGTTTGGTGTAGGACACACTCCTGACTTGGCGTTGACTGAGTAGGACATTATTATTGTCAGTTTCTCAATCAAAATGTGACAAATTTACCATTCACCGGTTATTGGCTTTGAAACAAATGGTTGTATATGATATTGACAAGTTGTTACAAAAAAAATTGAAATGTTACTCTTTTCTGCCTACTCCAAATGTAGTCGTGTATATGAAGTCCCAAGGATTCTATTGGAGTTGAACTTCCAAATATAAGTAATCGCTGCCCTGCTTTTTTGATACCCCTGTGATGTTTCCAAAATTACTAATAAGTTTTCAAAAGACGTGACAATTATTATAGACTAAGGTAGACATGTAACAATATCTTTTCTGAGACTACATGAAAATAAAAAAAATTTTCGTTACATAAAAAAAATAATCAGCTGCCACTTTTTTTATTTTTGAATTCTATGGATAGACAAAAAGGCTATTTTTTACTTTAATTATATGATTTTGCTCTCTTTTCAAGAGCATCACAGTCAATTACTTTGAAACTACTTTCAAATAGTTGAAAGGAATCTTCATATTTCCTTTCACTTTCTAAGCAATTAGCTAATGCGAAGGTTTGTCTTATTTCTAGTCTGAGCGAAAGTTAAATTATTTTTACAGTTGATTGAAATTTTTTTTCCAGTGATTGCATAGGTGAGAGACTTATGGGTAGTCTAAGAGCAGTGAAAGGCATATCATGTATGAAACGGGAGTCCTTAGAGGTTCAATACTGTTAATTTAGATCTTTGTCTTTTTCATCTAGACACTTCATACTTTTTACATCTTTATATAGATGTACTTTTTGAGCTGTTATCTTGTAAAGTTTGTGAACTTATTCTGTGGTCTTGTATACCATTTCAACTACCAAGACACCTGACACTTGAAGATTGGACTTTTGACATAAAAGCTTGTTGATATTGTGTGCCAATTAACTTAATAATACTGAATTTGTCATTTAAGATATAATATGGTGGAATTTCATGTTGATTTCACATGACGAATGATGTGTAATTGTGTTGAAAAATTATTTGTTTCTGCTGTTAAGATCAATTTCTAATGATAAAGATTAGTCCTAGATAAGTAGGTATCATGTATGTAATTTCATTGGAAGGGAAATTTTGGCAACACCTATAATATTTCATGCAAAACTTGATTTTGGTTAAGGTCACAACTTTACGTGTGTTTGTGCGTGTGCGCATGCTTCTCATATTTCCTTAATGGTGCACAGCAATTTCCACCTTGATTATTTTTTTTCTTTCTTTTTCTTTACAGTTTGTATTTTTATTTATACTTTTATCTGTTCAAGGTCAACTAGACATGTTGCTAAGAGAGACAGCTGTGTATTTCACACATATTCACTGAAATTATAATAATTTGAAATCTTAATAACATCCAGTAAACCGATATGGATGATTCATACACATGTTATTTTCTTTACCTGTTGTTACATTTAGGTCATTTGGTCTTTCGATTTTTCCTTTCTTGTTAATGACCTGTTTTTAGTTCAATTTGTACCTTGATTTAGATTAAGACCCAAATTGATTTCTAGCATTACACAGCCACTGTAATTAATGAGCATTTAGAATAATAATGGTTGAGGTAATGGTGTTCCTGCTGGGGGGGGGGGGGGGGGATGTAGTTTTTACAAAATATAGGGTATTTACAGTACAGTAAGTACAGAGGCAAAAATCCTCCTCAATTTCAAGAATTATATTTTAAAAAATTGCAAATATGGTTTCATCAGATACACTAACAGTTGAAATGTCTATTCCCGACAACATTAATATCTGTGCACTGCTAGAACCAGTACAGGGGCGCACCGTTTAAATCACAAAACAGCGCACACTGCTCGGAAAGTGTAATTTAAAATGGTGCTCGCCCCAATCTGCGTAGCTTATACGTTCTAGCACCTCAATATCTGTGCACTGCTAGAACCAGTACAGGGGCGCACCGTTTAAATCACAAAACAGCGCACACTGCTCGGAAAGTGTAATTTAAAATGGTGCTCGCCCCAATCTGCGTAGGTTATGCGTTCTAGCGCCTCAATTCTAAAGTGATAACAATTTCATCAGAAGAGGTTGCATCTGTTCACTCCATCACACTGGATTTGCATCAGGGAGCTAGATCACCGCCTCAATGTTTTCTGAGTAACAGGCAGGGAACGTATCAAATATTTATCAACCGATACCACGCAAAACTTTATATCATCCAACTGTAGCCAAAAATGTGCAAGGATATTTCAGTAAGTTTTGATTGTATAACATCTTGAAATAGAGGAAGGTTTTTTTTGGCTCACCCTGTAAAATTGGGATGTAGCTGCTGTATTACTGGGACCCTGGAAAGTTGCTCTCAGTTTTCTTCAAAGTTGTACTGTTCTCATGTGCAAAAATAAGTTATTTCTATTTCTACAGGTGTAATGGCACAGTCACAAGAAGACTGCAAACGCAGACCAATCTACACAGTGTCAGCATGTGTAGTCAGTGGATGTACAAAGTCTATTTTTAGATTTATTTGATTACAATTTTATTTATTATAAGTAATAGCATTCATCAATGAGAAGGTACTAATGATTAGAAAAGTCCTATTCAAAGAGCTGAGGGTCTTTTGTCCATTGGAATTTTTTACATTTTCATTTATTATTTTATTCTATTCAATACAGATATTTTATCTTGATGTCTTGAAAATAAAAATCCTGAAATCTTATTCAAACTCGGCCACCAAAATGACAAATATGCTTGGTTTTACACCACAAAGATGACGTTATTGGTCTTTGATGGTGCACATGATTGAAATTTTACCAACTGCAAAAAATATGAACCCCTGAGAATCTGAGAAATGTTATCTTGACTTTGTCTGTTGTCGATACTATAAATATGATATCAATCCGAAAATCGTGTTTGCAATTTTCTGTGGTCTCGGGTATTAGCAGGCATGTCTTGA
>JARBEP010110951.1:0-12483 GCA_030265255.1 Tritonia festiva
TTATTATTATTATTATTATTATTATTATTATTATTATTATTATTATTATTATTATTATTATTATCATCATTATAATTGTAAGAAAAACATTGATTTCATTTAGGTCAGTGTTAGCATGGGCACTTTTTTATGATTTAGGAAGGAAGCAGGGATAAACATTGACAAGTGTGAAGGGTATCAGTATCAAATAACATTTACCTGTTGTTAACTTTCCATTCAAATCTTATGAAAAATACATAGCATCTTTGAAATAGTAAAAAGTAAGTTCAGTTCTAGATAGTAAGAACCTTGAGGTTCACGGGGGGCCCTTATCTGGTTTTGATAATGTGAAGCAGATAACTGACAATTTGTCACTTTCTGGATAGGACGCTGGTCTATTATAGATCACTTTCTCAACTCTTAGTTAAAAATTGGAACCCATTTCTACACCTGGGTTAAGTGAGGCAATCAGAGTAAAGTTTCTTGTTGAGGAAAACAACAATGTGTCTGGTGCAGGACTCCAAACAAGACCTTTGCCAATCACAAACCTTGCTTCCTTCTTATCTTTAAAATAGATAAAGAAATAAGTTACAGAATGACCTGTTATCAAAGTGAAACTATGCAGATTAAAAAAGATGATGAATAGAGTGAAGTTTGGTCATTCTTTCTTGATGCATTTATTTCCAGATTGATGCTTGTAATTTTGAAAGATCTTTCTGCTCATGGAGTCAAGATGAAATGCTAAACAAAAAAGGATCATGGGTCAGAAGGAATGGATTTAATCCCTTTAATTCAGTTTCTTCTGATGGACCAGTAAGAGACCATACGACTGGCACTTCTACTGGTCACTTTATTTATTTGAAAAGAGAAGATTACGCATATTCCTCTGTAGCCCGATTAGTCAGTCAGGTTATTAAAGGAGTCAAGGATAACAATGAATGCAGGCTCACAATATATTACCAAATGACACCCTCTTTTTTTTTTACAGCTTTAAATGTCTTTACACAAACAAGCAGGAATGGATATAGTACAAAAATATTGACCAAGTACACTATGAAACAGAATTACTGGGGCAGAGAAATATTATCACTTCCATTTAAAGAAGACTTTCAGGTCATAATAGAAGGTTCAGGTATTCGTAGTTTTGGCATAGCCTTGGATGATTTAGTATTCAGTGATGGTTGCAATCTCTCTGGCCCTTTGGTAACCTTGCCAACACCATCTGCTCCAATAACAACACAAACTACTAGAACGCCATGTGAATATGATTTTGAATACCGATGTAGAGATGGGACTTGTATTGATTCAAAGCTAGTTTGTGACTTCAAAAGAGATTGTAAGGATGGCTCAGATGAACAGAAATGTGGATCTTGTGATTTTGAGAAAGGATGGTGTGGTTGGTACCAAGGTAGCACAGGCCGCATAAGATTCTCACGGAGTTCCTCCCCAAATATAGGTAACCTTAATTCTACCAATGATCCTTCAGTCAAAACCAATAAAGGTCACTACATATATGCTGTTCAGTCTACTGGTATAAGCAACTCACCTGCAATATTGATCAGTGGCCCACTTCGTCCCACAAGTAAATCTTGTGGTTTTCAATTCAGATACTTCATGAATGATTCAACTTCTCGCCTTGGTAAATTAAATGTATTTGCAGTCAATAATAATCATCGTATACTAAAAAGAACAGTTTTTTTATCAGCGTATAACAGTGGCTGGCAGGAAATATTTTGTTATGTAAATGGTGATTTAACTGATGGTTGGCATTTAGAGATCTCCTTCAATTATGTAGAAGAGTTTTATCCGCCCCAAAATGGAATGTTTGCTTTAGATGACATGAAATTTGTGTCATGTTCACACAATCCAACATTGACTGTATCTTGCGAAACATTTGATTCTTATCCTAAGAAACTATGTAATTGGAAACAAGTTAAAGATGACATCTTTGACTGGAATATAATACCTCAGGATGCTGATACAGTCAAGCATAGGACTCACCACTCTTATCACAGTTCATACCTTGTTGCTAAGAGCAAAGGACAGCGTAAAAATGATGCAGCTATTCTTGAAAGTCCATATGTCGAGGATGTAAAAGGTCCTAGATGTTTGAGTTTTTGGTATTTCATTTCAGGAATTGGTGGAGAGTTAACTGTTTGCAAAGACCATAAATCGTACAAACAAATATATTTTCAACGTCGTGGCTTTGGAGTCGGTAAGTGGAACAAGGCTTTTGTTTCCTTTCCCACAAACCTCAATATGTACACAATACAGATAATCGCTCGAGTTAATGGAGATGAGGATGGGGATATTGGCATCAATGAAATCTTGTTTACTAATAGGTCATGCCAGCAAGAGCAAGGAAATGAGTGTACATTTGAAGATGGTAACCTTTGTTCTTGGACTCAGGATGCAGCAATGCAAATGCAGTGGTCTGTTCATGACAGTATTACCTTGACACAAATGTCTCTGCCAGATGTAGACCACACAACTGGATCAAAATATGGTCACTTTGCATACATACAGACCAATCAGGGCAATAGTGGAGATCAAGCCTTGCTAAATAGTTCCAGTCAAATTTTAGATTATCGTAGTTACTCATATTCATGTTTTACATTCTGGTATCACATAGCTGGAAGCACCAATCTAGTGGTAAAAGTCAATATCAATGAAAAGTCTAAAATAGTTTCAAATATTTATCCTGGACCTACAGGAAACATGTGGAGAAGAGGAGTTGTTTCAATTCCCGCTGGAAGCCATATAGGAGTTGAAGTAATTGCTGAAGGGAATGGTAAGGATGGACATATAGCCATTGATGATACCAGCCTTTTACGTGGTAGTTGTCGTAATGCTGGATCATGCTATTTTGATTATGACTTATGTGGATTTGTGAACTCTTTATTGAACCAATTTGACTATGTCCTAGAATCAAAACAATTTGAGGGCATTGCTATGGCAAAACCTACTGACCTCACCAAAAAAGGGGACAAGGCAATACTTATCTCTGATCCCATTTCAAAAGGAGGTTGTTTGTCTTTCTATGCTTTTTTGAAATCATCTGAAACAAAGGGCTTGACTGTGCAAACATTTAATGTTTACACAAGACAACTGTCATCACCTGGAAACAAAACCTTGATAAAAACAATCAATTACTTTGTTAGAAACAAATTCACACCATATATTGAAATTGACCTTTCAGATATTACCAATTTTGAGTTTTTGTTTGAAGTGGTGTATAATGGGGAGACCATAGGCATTACTAGAGTAGTATTAAGTCAAAGTAAATGTAGGTTTGATACCCCCACACAACCACCCACAACAGTTAATCCCAGTGCATCTCCAATTCATCCACCGTCACCCTTGGACTGTAATTTTGAATTCAATCTATGTGGCTGGAAGAAGATGGTCTCTTATAGCACGTGGTATATTTCTCCTGGCTCAAGATACAAAAAATATTCTTTAAGAGATTATCGTGTTGCTTATGATCATACACTGAACGCGTACAATGGAAAGTTCTTAAAAGTCTGGTCTTCTTCAAAATACATTTCTTATATTTTAAGCCCCAAAGTGTCGATGAACGGCAGCCTGTGCTTCCAGTTTTGGTACTTTATGTTTGGACCCAATGTAGGCACACTCAATGTAGTACTCAACCTAAGAACAATTATATGGACAAGACATGGAACTCAGTCACCTAAATGGAATTTAGCCACTATTCACATCTCTGGTGTAAAAGAAGGAGTGATATCATTTGAAGGCATTGGTGGCCCTGGTGAATTTGCTGTTGATGATGTCTCAGCATTTTTGGGGAAGTGTCCTGAGAAAAATGGTTGTGATTTTGAGAATGGTGATTGTAATTATCAGCTTAAAGAAACAGGTTTCTTACCGTGGAAGTTGAAAACTGGCATTTTTTTGCAGAAGTTGATTTCTCCTGTGAAAGGAGATCATACAGTGGGAACTTACACAGGCTGGTGTTTAGCAATGGATCCTCCTTTAAAGTCACCTGACTCCAAAGCAAGGTTCACAACTAATATTTTTTCTGGGAAAGAGGGCTCTTGTTTGACATTCTGGTATTACATGGATGGGTCTGACATGGCTGTCCTTAAAGTGTACATGTTTTATTCTGACACCACAATGGCAAACAGTCAAATTGTTTTTTCTGTCAGAGGCTCTCAAGGTCCAAGCTGGCAGCTTGGATCAATTGAAATCTTGAAGTCGGACAACTTTATGTTGACATTTGAAGGTCTTATTGGAAAGAGCAAAAGTAGTGGTGGCATTGCTATTGATGATTTAAAACTGGTAGATGGGATATGTCCAGGGTTTGCATCTTGTGACTTTGAAGATGAATTTTGTGCTTGGACCAATACAGACAAATATGACACAGGGGATTGGATGCGCGTTAGAGGAGATTTGCTAGAGATCAGGTCATGGGATCATACTACTGGAACTAAATATGGTGGATATTTGACAACAGACAAAGTTTTATCAAGCACTGCAATTCTTATCTCTCCAACACTTCAGCATGATACTTATTATTGTCTTTCATTTTGGGTTGTGCTGAATGACAATGGTTTATCTGTGAATACAATTGGACTTGATGGAAAGACCTTAAATCTTATTATAGATAAAAAACATATTGGTATCATAGAACGGCATCCTAAAAGTAATGAATGGAAGTTGTACCAGTTTACTATTAACCCATCTCAAAAACAATTTCAAATTATTATCGAAGGAAAAGTTGCACTGTATAACCTATTTTTGGATGATATTTCAGTACACACTCAAAACTGTTCCAATATTTCTTCTCAAGCACACAGACATGAGCAATTTTATTGTAATGTTAGTAAAACCTGGCTCCAGAATAGCAAAAAATGTGATTTTACCACTGACTGTATTGGACATAGTGAAGAAGAAGATTGTGGGTACAACTGTGATTTTGAGTCAGGAACTTGCCAATGGAAAAATGTTAAGGATATATCATATGGAGGAAAATGGCTAGTTGGCTCTGGAAACTCCTTAACCCCTCAATCCCTCATTGATCACACTCTTCAGACTGTAAATGGTCACTTCATGTACAGTAACATATTAGCCTCAGACTCAGATTATAATGTTGTTCTTCATAGTCCACAGCTAAAGCTGAGCAGTACAAGATGTGAACTGAAATTCAGCTTCTACATGATATCTAAATCATTTACAAGTATATTATCTGTAATCAAGGTACAGAAGAGCATGTTAACTGCGCTCTTCAGTACAGATAACTATAATACTAAATCAGAATGGCAAACAGCAATCATACCAATTGGAAGAATGGTAAATCCATTTTATTTGTTAATCAAACTTAATTCATCAAGCTCTTTTTATGTCCCTTCTGGATCAACCGTGTTATTGGATGATATTAAATTTAGAAATTGTAATTTACCATCCAAAGAAGACTGTGATGCTAACAATGCTCTTCAATTTAACTGCAATAACTCTGCATGTGTTAATAAAGCACTTTTGTGTAACCTTCAAGATGACTGTGGGGACAATTCTGATGAGGACAATATTCAATGCAAGAACTATAAAATGTGGAACTTTGAAGATGGATCTTTGGGTTACTGGGAACAGGAAATTGGCACAGATGAATTTGACTGGCATGTTTATAGAACAGAAACATTTGCTGACCACACAACCACTTCTGTAGAAGGACATGTGGCTTCAGCAGCTAACTTTTTTAGGAAAACAAATACAGACAGAGCTCATCTCATCAGTCCTGTCTTTACACAAGGCTCCTTATGCACGTTCACATTTAGTTACAGGATGGACTACAACTCAAAAGGTGCTTTCAATGTTTATAAAAGAAACCAAGTAAATGGAGATCTCACTCTTCTTCAATCTCCTGAACCAAATGGAAAGTTTGAATGGAAAACGACCAGCATACTTATTCAAGACTCTAAACCCTATCAAGTTGTACTAGAAATAACATCCCAGGTTTCAACTGATATACATATTGACGACACCATTTTTGATGACCAATGTAAGTTATCCAAAGACAAATTACCTGTGGTTATTCCAAAGCCCAAGCCAAGTCCTACACCAAACATTTGCTCATCATCACAATTTTCTTGCAGTGCAGGGAGCTGTATTCCTTTGTCACAGGTTTGTGACTTTGTCACTCAGTGTTCAGATGGTTCAGATGAGAGGCAATGTTCAGCTTGTGATTTTGAACATGGCCCTTGTCAATGGAGAGATAGAAGCTCTGGTAATTTTAGATGGCAAAATATTGCTACCACCTCTTCATTAAATACTTATCCTAAACAAGATCATACTATGTCATTTTTTTCCAAATTCCACGCTTATATGACTGTGTATAATGATGGCACTTCAATCCAAGCACCTGCTGTTCTGACCTCTGGTCATCTTGGTGTTACCGCCTCTAACTGTGTTATCATTTTCTGGCTCTATGTCAAAAGTCCTTTTGACACAGATATCAGTGTTACTTATACGCAACAAGATGCTTATGTTAGGAATGAACCTTATCTTATAAACTTTTTCAAGGCCAAAAATCTTCCACAAGGCAAATGGACTAAAATTGAATCACTCATTGGTTATCAAAAATATGGTGGAAAAGTCATTTTGTCAGCAAGTGGGATGCAGTCTAATACTATTGTTGCTCTAGATGATGTGAGTTTCAGCAAATGTGCTTTGGGTGTTCCCAGGGAACATTGTGCAAATGGGGAAATGCAATGTACAAATAAAGTTTGCATTTCTATGAATGAAAAATGTGATTCACATTCAGATTGTGCTGATGATTCTGATGAAACAAATTGCTATAGGTACCGTAAATGTGATTTTGAATATTCTTCTTGTATATTCACATCTGATCCTACTTCAAGTGATAAATGGACAAGAAAAAAGGCCAGCACTTTTTCAATGGACCTATCTCCATCTTTGGACCATACTTGGAATTTAAGGTCGGGACATTACCTTGAAGTGGGTCCTTCCAAAGACCAACATGCTAGATATTCCAGGATGAAATCACAGGTGATATATGCAAAAACAATTGCTGGCCAAACATGTCAGTTTAGATTTTTTTATTACCAAAAGACAAATTTCAGTGGGACTTTAAATATCTATAGTCAGTATGAGGAAGATGGTCCTCTAAATCAGCTGTGGTTTAACAAACATGGAACTAATGGAATATGGGTAAAAGTCAGCATACATTTAACTGACAAAAAACCTTTCAGATTAGTCCTAGAAGGTGTATCCAAAGAACAAAGTGTTGTTGCTCTCGATGATGCCTCAATGACTCCTGCTTGCACTGTGGCAAACTCAGAACAGATGTTGCCTGTGTCTTACCTAAATGAAAAGCAAGGCTCTTGCCCCCTTAATTTCTTCCAATGTGATGGGAAAAAATGCTTACCAAACCGATATTTCTGTGATATGAAGGCTCAGTGTCAGGATGGCTCAGATGAAAAACATTGTGGTGTGCCGTGTGACTTTGAAAAAGGAACATGTGGTTGGAAATTAGGAAATGATCATACAAATATTAATGTTACATCAATGGAAGTAGGAAAAATTAATATATTGAGGGACCACAAACCAGGCACAAGCACTGGCCATGTGTTACCTGTAGCTCCATACTCTTCTTACTTTTGGAGTCCTACAATTTTGAAATCTCCTTTTTTCGAAAATGTGTATGAAAACTGCAAATTTTCATTTTGGCGCAATGATCTTGAAAATTCAACACTTAGCGTACAATTACTTAAAGGAGGTGGTAGTTTTGATTTATATACTGAAACTTATTCGAGTCAGAGTGTAGGTAAATGGAAACAAATGTCTGTGACACTACCAAAATGTGCATCTCATTTTCAACTACTTATACAAAATTTTTATTTGTCTTACTCTCCTCACACAGTTTATCAAATTTTTGATGATTTTCATTTTGAAGGCTGCACTAAGAAATACATCACCCAATGTCAGTCAGGGGAATTCATGTGTAGAGACAGACTTAGGTGTATTCCTGAGTCGCTAAAGTGTGACTTGTCCAATGACTGTTGTGATGGATCAGATGAGGATCTTGATTTGTGTTATGCCTATAAACAGATTACTTTTGACTGGGGTATGGACAGATGGAAACAGCAAACTGATGATGAAGGAGATTGGACAATCTCATCTCAAGTACAAAGCATTGATCCTTTAGATCATACATCACCACCTCATGATGGAATGTTTTTAACATTTGAGTCTTATTCATCAAGGTATAAAGCAAAAATCTCCTATAGCGCAAATGCACCTTTGCAAGATTGTCATATGCGTCTTTGGTATACAGGTATTGTCAAAAGAAAAGCAAGCGGTACTTTGAATATATATCTTCAGAATGGAATCACCTCACCAACTTTGTTGAAATCAGTTGAAGCTAGTTCAAAAGGTTGGATGAAAATAGATATTCCAATAAAAAGCACAGATCCTTACAAAATTGTGCTTGAATCAATAGCAGGAATCACAGCCCCATCAAAAATTTATGTTGATGATATATCTTTTACTCCAGGCTGTGATATGGGCTTTCACACTCCCCCACCATCATTTGTTCCACCCACAAAATCTGTTACCCTTCCAACAGAGCAAACCAGATCAACTACCCAAGCTGCCTGTCCTGGACAATTTCAATGTAAAACAAACAAAAAGTGTGTGACTCTGCCCAAGAGATGTGACTTTGATATTGATTGCCTTGATGAGAGTGATGAAAATGGGTGTTACACAACTTCTATGTGCACCTTTACAAGCAATAGCTGTGGCTGGACACAATTGTCAGCAAGGGGTGATTTTGGTTGGATAAGAGCTACACCATCTGATGCAAAGAAAGACATGGCTCCATCCTACGATGCAGGCTTTATGAAGGGAGACCAAGGACACTTCATGTACTTTTCACACACTCCAGATGCACAAAAATCTGGAGAGACAGCCAGCATAAACAGTAGAATTTTCAATGGGGCCGGATCAAACTGTGAAATTCATTTGTCATTTTTCATGCAAGACTCTACTAATGCTGGTTTGAGCATGTATATTCATTACCAATCAAAGAAAGATTTGCTTTGGAAATCTATAACAAGCAGTGATAAATGGCAGAAAGCATCTATCAGTGTTGGTCACAGGAAAGGAGCGTTTAGCCTTGAAATTGTTAAAGTCTTGTCAGATAGTAATAATGGTAAAACTGCAATTGATAATATTAAGTTTGTGATGTGTGCTGAGCCTGTCATGGTTGATATTTGTTCACCTACAGCAGTAAAATATTCTTGCCACAATAAAGCCTGCATTGACAATATTCATTTGTGCGATGGACAAGATGATTGTGGGGATAATTCTGATGAAGTTTCTTCATTATGTTCTAGATATACATTTAATGACTTTGACACAGGTTTCCATAAAATAGCACAAGCACCGTCAGGAGTTCAAGATAGTCTTGATTGGAAACTATGGACAATAGGAAAAGTTCCAGCCACTGGCCTCCAGGGCATTGACCATACAACCTTCTCATCTAAAGGGAAATATGCATATGCTGTAGGGTCCAAATCTGGAGACTCTGCATTATTATTGTCCTCTAATTGGATAGTTTCTTCATCCAGTGCATCCTGTAAAGGCTCTGTCTATGTTATGGCACCAGGTCAAGACTCAAAACTCTCTATTAGCATCAGGACACACAATGCAGGTCCTCCTGATCTACAGGTATGTCATTCAGTGTGATATTATAGATGAAAAATCAATAACATGACTACTATTAACCCATTCCTCCTCAGAAGGCTGGAAAAAATCTCTGGCTGGTCCCTTCACTAGGGACATTGCTCTTGATTTTCAGATGACTAATATTCTAAAAATTAGTTAAGCCCATAAAATTATAATAAATTGGACAAAACAGTAACCATTGTGTAGAGAAATGAATGAACTTTCCCAAAAATTTCAAGTTTTAACCATTTGCCACTCAGATCGCCCGCTACTGCCCGCTACTAATTCACACTCATATTGCCTGTAATTGACAACATTTACTCTCGGTTTGATGGAATCACTACAAACTAAATTACAGGAATACGCCCCTTTCTGATTCAGTCCTTTTCCAGAGTGATTTCCCTTTGTGATGATGTAAATATTCCCATGTGTTGATTCAAAGCGAAACTACACTAGATTGTGAAAACTGATCTTGTTTTCATGATTTCCTCATGTTAAAAGTAATAAAAATGCCTCTCACTTCGTTTTACGCGGCGGTCACAAAATAGAATTGCTTACGTTGTTGTTTGACACACCTTTTCCTCAGTGATTCTTTTTTGTTTTGATGTAAAAATGTGAGCAGACAACCAACTGGTCATGAAGTTACAGCCTGTCAAAGCTGGGGTTTTTTTTACGATTGTCTCCAACTAGATCAGTTTGATTATGACAATGGTAGAATAAATGATATCATGTTTCACTATTCTGTTATATCTACTTTTTTTTAGGACCATTCATGATTTTTATGGAGGGAAAGACAAAAGGCCTGGGATTCTGCAGAGGAAAATGTTTTAATGATCGAACAATAATCAAGCACAATTTTCATATTAGATAACAATTAATTGTGTATGATTCAAACACATTTTTTGTTAAGATAACAATTAACCTTTAAACAACCGTGGGGTTAGGAATTTTACATCCTTAACAAGGTAAATAACTCTGATTTTTTATATGATTGAATCATATGAAATCAACTGTCGGTGATATTGTAAAATAAAAATCAGAATAAAAAATGATAATAAATTTCCATTCAAATGATATCAAACACTTGGGCATATATTATTTTGTTGTAGCCCCAAAAAATTTAATAAAATGGAAAAATGAAATATTTCGTATCCAATTTTCCACTCTCTGACTCTGATTTGTGTTCATTTGGTAAATTTTTCATGGAAACAACGTTTGGATGACGGTTGCGCAATAATCAGCACTTCATAATGCTTAATAATGCCAAAATTGTCGTCATCTTTCTCATTGTTCATATTTTCCTCAATATTTAAAAAATATTTGACCTTTTTTTAGCAACGATCGGGAGTCAAATTAAGCGTTGAAATAGAAATTCATTGCGACAAAAGTAGATGAAATAGGAATAAATGATTGACAGCAATATAGTTGATAATGTGTTTAGACTTCCGACCTTACACCGAAAGGTACCAAAGGTTATTGATAAAGAAAGAAAGAAAGACTTCCGGAATAGTAACTTTAACAGCTTCTTTGACATGTGACAATAGACAAAATATGCCCCTTCACTCGACTATCTGTGGCAATGTGGGCAACGCGATTGTTTAAGGGTTAATATAGCAACTAAAGCTCAAAGTTACAGTTGTTAGATTTATGTCCTTGGCAACTCATTACAGGTCATATCATTATAGTCTATCTTCAATAGTACTTGATTCTGAGAGCCATAAAGACTCTGAGAAAGTCCTAAGGAAAAAATCCCCAAATCGCCACTGGCATTGGAACCCAGGACTTTCTGCACAAAAGGCAAATGTATTACCGCTACACTATGGCATTTTTTATCATTGTCTGAAATTTTCTGAAATAAAGATCTATCTAGTATCTTTATTCGAGAAAATTTCAGACAATGATGAAGTGTAATTGGCTGTTTATCATTTGCACCAGAGTATTTGTTAGATAACGTTTTTAGATGTGAATTATTAAATTATTATTTGCTATATTACTGAGATACATATCCACAGTTAGTCAGATCTATTAGTGCATTATTATTAACATCTCCCAGATAAAATCTGTCCAAGCAACAAATTCAGTTTGGAAATTTGTCCAGTTTAGCATCACCTCTGACAAGCCTTTCCAGTTTGTCTTCAAAGCTGATTTTAAGACCACTGGAGATGCCATAGCTATTGACGACTTTATCTTATCACCAAGTTGCAAGTATGTGTTAGGAATATAATTTTATTCTTCGACTAGGTGATATATAAATGTTCTCAAACTGTTGTTATGTTCTTTAATCTCACCATGGTGATGTAGTGAAAACAAAGCTGACTATTAGAGTTATTTCCCTCAGTTAACAATACATTCCATTTTGAGCACCAAAGCCATTGATGATAAATGATGACCAGAGTAATCAATGCTAAAAATAAAGGTGCATCACTTGCTTTGTGAAAACAAAGACTTAGATTAGGGTGTTGTCTGCCTTTCATGATTTGTTACAATGTAAATGAATAAAGGGTTCTTGGGGGGAATCACTGCCTCAGTGGTTAAGCCACAAATTTTCATGGCTCTGCCTTTCTTAAGTTCTGTTGAACCGTATTTGATATGAACTTTATGTGTTGAAAGGGCATCAAACTTCAAACTTTAGAGCTTTTTTTAAGGGTTCTTGTAAATTTTCATTAGAAGAAAAAATGATAGTTAAATATTTATAAATATGATCCATCTGACATCAGAACAATGACTACCCGGTACCTTCTTTCTTTCTTATCCAGTTCCCTTTTACCATTACAGTGTAGGGCCAGCACTATGAGGCTGGATTTC
>JARBEP010113169.1:0-12435 GCA_030265255.1 Tritonia festiva
CTCCTCTTGTCCAAACCATTGGAATGATCATAGCGTATTTGTCGTGGCTGGTTCTAATTCACTCCCGTCTGTTTTCTTGTGGGCTTTTCCTTGTAACTGATGGTATGAGTTGGACTGTCAGTTTCTGATGCTTGAGCTGATATTGTTGTGTGTTGTGACCAGAAAAAAATATTTTACAATTTTTCAAATAATCTCGACGATTTTTAAATTATTGTTTTATCACATTAATTTTGGTTGTCTTGTTTTTCTTCTTCCAGACAAGAAGATTCATCCAAGTGATTGGGAAAGCTGTTTGGCTTGTTTGTGGAGAAAATACATGTGAAAGGGAAAGTTGGCTGAAGAATGTTCCAGTTGTAGTGCAAGTTACATGACAAGAAAGGGTTTGAATACGAACGTTGACCTAGAAGATATTGGTAGGCCTTGTCCAGACTTTGAAAGATGTCTGTTTGAGGATTTGATCGTGGTACTGGACTGGTATCAGGTAATGATGGTAAATATGAAACAACCGTGGAAGAAGGAACGTGGTATGTCGACTGTTGGGGTTGAACCCACACCAGCAAACGGCAACACTGCCTAGCCAGAGAAATGATTTGTGTTGTGTGGCAAGTTGAGAATGGATGTAGTCATTGACTGGACATGGTGGTGGTGGTGTTTGGTATGGAGACTGGTCTTAATGGTTGGTCAGATGTGCAATCATGATTGTTGTTTGGCAAGTTGAGAATGGATAATGATGTAGTCATTGACTGGACATGGTGGTGGTGGTGGTGTTTGGTATGGTGACCGGTCTTAATGGTTGGTCAGACTGTCTGATGTACAATCATGATTGCTGTTTGGATTAAAGGGGTAGCAATCATGGGTGTAGGTCTGTCTCGATGATGATGATGATTGCATGATTGTACCATATGTTAGAATTGAAGTAGACTGCAAGGCAATGCTGTTAGGATGTCCTTGTGTAACTGAACCTGTTGTCTAAACTATTTCCTAACACGATGCCACACTGGTGTTATTGGGTTGATGTGGTTCTCATCGGACATACTCATAGCAATCGTAATCATACGGTTATGAAGAATCCATGTAATAGAATAAAATATGTGTATGCTTTCTGTCCAGCAGAGATGACTGACCCACACAGTTGATTGGATGGACAGTTGATGTCAGTGACTAGTTGAGACGGTCTCTGTGCTGTGCTGAAAACGTCAACTGGCAGCTGAAGATGTTGTGTGGCCAAGGAGAGTTTTTTATCTGGAAAAAAAGGGAAATTAACAATAATATTTATTATATTCATCAAGAAAGTAGAATACTTGAATTTGAATAATTTGTTGATTAAATATTATTTTTCAGATTTTTTTCACATAAAAAGAAATACAAGAATAGAAAGAACAATATCGGAATCAACAATGCTAAATCGGGAGAAGTAGAGGAAGACCAAAAAGAGGATGGAGTTATGACATCGAAAGAGACCTGAAAACCAATGTAACAACAGCAGGGAGGAAGTCACTGGATTACAGGAGGGCTATCATGAAGACTATTTTCCTGAAGGAAGACACCACATAGAGAGGGACTAATTCTTTTCTGTCTAAGACAGGATCCATGTTTTCATAATTTGTGCATGAGTAAATGGTAGATAATCTATTCATTTTGTTTTATTGGTAACAGTATTTGTAGTGAAATGCTTTGGAGCTTGGTCATTGTTGTAGCCTTGTAGATTCCACATGAGATCAAGTCCAATCAGAGATGATTTTAAACCAGAGGTCACACCTTTGATATGACCTCTGAGTTGCCAAGCTAGCAAACATTAGTTAAGAGCCGTTTGTTAAAACATGACAAACATTTACTAACAAAGACATTTTATGACACATTAAACAAGGTATCTCTCATAAACATCTCTCATTCTCTCACCACTGGCAACAAGGCTTTTATTGTAGGCCGATACGAAGGATTTTGCATTTTGTGAAATGATGCATGGGCCATATATGGCCTATATATCCACTTCCTGTGACGCATGGGCCATATAATATGGTCTATATATCCACTTCCTTTATTGTAATACCTAATATACCTGTAACCTAAGCAACCATTTAAATACAGCTGTGTTTTATTTTAACGGCTATTATTAAACAACAAACCAATAATATATAGTAATATATGGCCATCCCTGTGTCCCTGTTTCAGATTACTGTATGATTGTGTGGTTAGAAAACTGACCATCTGTCTAGCTGCTATCTATGGGGTTCCAGACAGTACAGACCTACTGTGTATAGTGGTGTCGGTTTGTAATGGATGCCACACATGCTTTAAGGCCATGTGACTGGAGGCCCAGGCAATGTATTTAGCATGGTGGTACTTCTTTGTCTGGTAGTTTCTAATTTGTTTTGTTTGTTATCATTGTTGATATAACAGATAATGTGGTCTAAATTGTACAGCCACTAGGTGTTTTTTTAAAAACATTTGAATGATTTAGTAAGATATTAATTCTGATAATGATGATGATGTTGAGGATAATGGTGATGATGCTGATAACGAGTATGGTGTTGATAATAATGGTGATGATGCTGATAATGATGATGATGTTGATGATAATGATGAGGATGTTGATGATGCTGATAATGATGAGGATGTTGATGATGCTGATAATGATGAGGATGTTGATGATAATGGTGAAAATGATGGGGATGTTGATGATAATGGTGATGATGCTGATAATGATAATGATGATGATGCTGATAATGATGAGGATGTTGATGATGCTGATAATGATTAGGATGTTGATGATAATGATGGGGATGTTGATGATAATGATGAGGATGTTGATGATAGTGACGAGTGTGGAAGAAAGAAGAGAATTTTGTGAAAGGCAAAGTGAAGGTGTAGAAAAAGGGAAAAGATAGTTGGTGGTTGAGGAGGAGAAATATTTGGGGATGAATTGCGACAGAATCTAACATTCTAAATAAATCAATTTGTTTAGGTACACGAGAACTTGTGCCCTGGAAAATGAATGAATGTTCTCTACCTGTGATTCTACTTCAACGTTTGACTCGGACACACCACAAAACTACAAGATATATTCAACTAGATCATCACCAACGATGACTACTACAACCACAATGATGATGATGACAACTGCAACCACAACAATGATGATGATGACAACAACAACCTCGAGTATCAACATGAGGAAACGAAGGTGGTTTGATCATTTAGATAAGTGGTTGTGATACTGAAAATATGAATATGTAAATGATTTCGGGTTACACCAATCCCCATTTTGTAAATGAATTTATATTATATACCTATAGGTTTTTTGTAAACATATCTTTATATTTTATATGCGTCTTTTGTAAATTGCCAACACGTCTTTATATTGCGTCATTTGCCAATACGTCTTTCTATTTGATATGCGTCATTTGCCAACACGTTTTTCGATTTGATATGCGTCATTTGCCAATACGTCTTTCTATTTTGTAAAAGTCATTTGCTTTCGATTTTGTAAAAGTCATTTGCTTTCAATTTTGTAAAAGTCATTTGCCAACACGTTTTGATATTTTATATGCATATTTATCCAAGTCGACTTTATATTTTAGAACACGTCTTTTTATTGGGTCATTTGCCAACGTGTCTTTCTATTTTATATGTGTTACTTGCCAACACCTCTTTCTATTTGATATGTGTTACTTGCCAACACGCGTCTTTATCTTTATCTTGCGTCATTTCCCCCCCCCACATAGAGTATCCCTCCCCATTCTTAACTCCACCTGCTATCTTTCTACTTCCTTGTGTGATACAACCATTGAGATAATGAGATTCTAAACAAAACAAATAGGACGTGACTTCATCTTGACTTGTTATCTGTTCCCGAGGAAAAGGACCGCGTGGCTCTTGAAGACGAGGTCATATGGTGACAATGACCTAGATATAGAGCTACATGTATGTGTGTGAGATTAGGTGTAGACGTGTACACATTTCAGTGTGTGTGCAAATGCTATAGACAACTATGCAGGTACATGTGTGAACATGTACACATGATTTTGCGAACACGATTTATATCACGTAGTGTCTCTTTGATTTATATCACATAGTGTCTCTTTGATTTATATCACGTAGTGTCTCTTTGATTTATATCACATAGTGTCTCTTTGATTTATATCACGTAGTGTCTCTTTGATTTATATCACATAGTGTCTCTTTGATTTATATCACGTACTTCGATTTATATCATATAGTGTCTCTTTGATTTATATTAGGTCTTTGATATGACCTATAATGTGTTGCCAAGGGCACCAAACTAACAACATTTTAACCTTTACAAACCTACAGTTCTCTAAACCTCTCAAGGTAGATAACCAAGAATATACAAGTCTGAAGTCAGCGATAGTGTTACTTCCCTTCCAAGCGCTATAAAACAGATTTGCCACGGTAAAGTAGAGAGTAACGACCATCATTCAGTCCTAACGGTTTCAATCCTAATGGTTGTCGAGTATATATTTCATGTTTACAGCTTGCTATTAGCATTGCATTTTGCTGGCGCAAGACTGGTTGGGGGTAACATGCAACAGGGATAACAAAACAAAGTTTTTGTTACCAATCTAACACCAGCATAGTCTAGTTTATTACTTTGAGGAAAATAGTCGTGTATCAAAATGCGCAAAATTCTATTTTCAATCATCTTGAATTAAAGTTTAAAAAAAAAATCATTTCACAAAATTCTGGGCTAAACTGTGTTTTGTCAACCATTTGCTCAAATTTCAAGAGTAACCTCCCTTTGACCCAGTGGTAGAGCTTTTACTGACACGGCAGATTTGATCCTTTTTTTAACACAACAGTCGTATAAATATGTTTACATAAGTGACAACTAGCATAAGTGCCAGCCATATAGATATGCTACTTATTCCATATGTGGAAGGGTTTTCAGAAATACAACTAGAATTATACAATAGGCTACAGAGTCATTCCTCTTTCTAAAATGTGCGTCTTCTTAAACAACCGAAGCAAGAATCAAATTGAATAATGATAAAGCCACAAATAGGAATAAATAACGAATAAATGTACACATCCAATGAAATTAATTATAAAAAGAACACTTCCAAGTCAATCCTGATAAATGGAATACACTATGATAGTAAGGCCAATTAGAATATTTAGTAAAAATCACACAGCCTTTCTTCATGTGCTCTGCTACAAGCGCCATCATAAAAAAATGGATCTGCGCATGCTCACGTCATATCTCAAGAGGAAGCTGACAAGCATTACAGTAAACGCATGAATAATATCTGTAAATGCTAGATAAAAATCTGCCGCAATATTAAAGTAATGGTTGAACATACATATGAATTACGTAATGTTGTAAATATCTTTTGTGCAAATATGGCGACCGTTATGGTTTTTTAATTATAAAAATGATTATTCAAAGATTTGGTTTCAGTTCAGTTTTTACAAATTACACGACAGGTTTTGTATGATAAATGAAATGTGAAAAGTGTAATGTATAAATGCAAGTATAAAGCGTGTTGAGTACCAACCGTTGACACGTGTGTGCTGCTAACAATGAGATGATTAGAAATCCATAGAGAGAAAACAATTTCCTCCCGGCACGTTATCACAAAGAATAGATACGCTTCAAACAGCTACCAGATGGTTTATCAATACAATAGATATGCTTGAAACATCTAACAGATGGTTTATCAACACAAAAGAAATATTTATAGCTCTTTCACTACACATCTTTAATTACACGCTTCCGTTGACTCGTTACTAAACGTGGCACGTTAACCAGAGCACGCCATGTTACAACACAGTATGGAGGATAATGTGTTCACACAGGCCATGCTGTGTGGTGCTATTCCCCTTGAACCAGATTGCGCCTTTTTCTCTAACGGTGGTCGATGATAGGTGGTGTTTGTGGGCAGAGCGCTCTGACCTAACTCTACAAACCTGGTCATTCTACCCTGATTTCTCTCCCTCCTCCCCTAGCATCTGGGCATGGTTCTATTCACCTGTCTGCTTAATAATGGCATTCTAGGGATGTTCATAGCCCTTATCTAATATCATTTACCACCACCTTGTTCTGGTGAAGAGAATTGGGAGCTGCTGCTAGGGTTTCCAGTCGTATCGACCTATTCTAATTCTACAATTCCTCGCGTCTCTGTTAATTCCGAGCCCGTCGTCGCGTCCCATAGAAACTAGGGAGAGGAAACGGGTGGGTGAATTAGTACTCCACTGCATTGTCTAAATTAGCCTCAATTATCTTAACACGGAAAGGTACAATAATGAAAAGACCAGAGAAAGAAATATGCCATTACCTCGATGGAAGTACCGGGTATCCGCCACCAAACAAGTTTGTGAACTGAGCAGTTCTTTAACGCGTGTGATAGATGATGCATCGCATTTGTGATGGCCAATCACGTTGCGCAGTTTGAGCGGGCAAGTGTTACGGTTAATTCTATTGGTCCTTGGTGTCGGGATCTTTTATTTCTCATTCGGCAGTATATGTTTCATTCTCGTTGGTCAGAGTATGGGCATATGTATGAGGTTTTACCCCTAGGGCTCAATTACACCACAACTTATAACCGTATAACCATTACGATGTTAGGCGTTGATATTTGATTTTAGGCATTTATGAGGTTTTACCCCCAGTGCTCAATTACACCACAACTTATAGCCGTATAACCATTACGGCGTTAGGCGTTGATATTTGATTTTAGGCATTTATGAGGTTTTACCCCTAGGGCTCAATTACACCACAACTTATAGCCATATAACCATTACGATGTTAGGCGTTGATATTTGATTTTAGGCGAAAGCTTGAGTAGTGTGCTGATCACCCACTTGTCTCAAATTTTTTATTGATAGAATTGATGGATCTGTTGAAAGTTATGGGTGATGAGGGGCCCCAATTGACATTTGTGTAGTGTGTGTGTGTGTGTGTGAGAAGGGTTTGTCTAGGGCTAGTGTAGACTGACAGTATGAAGTATGATAGAAGGATGAAGGCATAGAAACAAACCAAAACATGGAAAACAGTAAGGGCCCTCATAGATGTCTTCTCAAACACTCCATATGAACGGCACATGAAGGACTCCATGACCGAAACACACTTTGTCTAAATTGACTGAACGGAGATATTCACACTTGTTCATGTGGCGTATAGTGAGTTTTATAAGGAACTCTTGATTTTGATCATACTGTGATATTATTTATACGGCTTTTTGTGGTGAAAGTGTTATTGTATGACCATAAGATTCAGGTTAATAGCTAATTTTTTTTCAAATTTGGCACATAATGTGTTATATCATGGAGTCCCTCACATGTTCTCTACACTTTTCTTTTACGAGTTTGTATTTTTATGTGTATGCCTCTGTGAGCGGGTTTATATATGTACGTGTAGTTGTATTATTGTAAAAAAGAAACGCAGGGAATACATATAAACTTCGTGTCAAATTCCCACTTCATCCAGTCATCACACAGGTGTATCGTGTCCTACATTTGAAATAAAATGCCTTTGCCTTCCTCCCGCCTGAATTTGGATCTTCCCCTCTTGTCAAATACACAAGCAAACAATTTTCTTTCACCCCTCTTTCCCAGTACACCAGGTTTTTTTTGTTTGTATATATGTCTATACTGTATGTATTTATGTCTATCTATGCTGTATGTATATATGTCTATCTATGCTCTATGTATATATGTCTGTCTATGAGCTATGTATATATGTCTATCTATGCTCTATGTATATATGTCTATCTATGCTCTATGTAGGCCTATATATGTCTATCTATGCTCTATGTACGTATATATGTCTATCTATGCTCTATGTATCTATGTCTATCTATGCTCTATGTATATATGTCTATCTATGCTCTATGTCTATACTTGTATATCTCTGCCTTATGTGTAGATTTTAGTGACGTGCTACAGGTGTGATTATGCTCCATGTCTGCTGCACCCAATATGACATGCGCATACATCATTCACCGTTTCAAAAAATGGCGGCAGTCTTGAATCTTTCCTTTTTTTGTGAATAATGACATACACATACGTAGGTAAGGGGATATTTTAGACATGGCTTTGAGAAATGCCAAATTTATTGCTTGCTATATTTACACGAGATTCTGTCAGATTTATGAAAGTGGAAAATGTTAAAATGGGAGAAGGACAGAAGGAGGAGGAGGGAGAGGCTGGAATGAAAAGTTTCTTTATCACCCTAGAAAATAGGGCAGTTTTTGGATAGAAGCCTTTTTCTATAAATTATATCATGGGGACTACTGGGTTCCCCCCAGAGCCTTCGAGTATGGAATTCAACATAGGTGTAGTTTGTAAGCATCCGTCCATTACGACCAGTCCCCAGCTCACACTTTGTCATGGCCAAAAGAAGATTCCTCATCCTAACATCAATGTCCCAACCATACTAATCTTTCTTCTTTCTCTATCAATAACCTTTTTAGTACCTTTCGGTGTAAGGTTAACCATACTAATAATATTCCTTATTCCTCGTTTCACGGATTCACTGTCTTCGCGGATTCTACATCCTCACAGATTCCTCATCCCAAAGTCAATGTCCCAACCATGCTAATAATAATTCACGGATAACTCTGGTAATTGTCTGTCCCAGAAAGAATGAGGAGTACATGTTCTGTCCACCACTCTATAATAAACGCCTATCTCTCATGACATAACCAGTCTATAATAAATACCTAGAATTCATGAATCAATTGATCAGAGTTATTAAGTGTCTGTGTAATGAATTGTTTGGTTTAGCGGTAGAAGCATCATGTAGGGTCTCCTATCTCTCATGACATAACCTCAACCCGAAACTTCAATTATTTCGCATTCCAACACCTGGCCACGATAGTTGTACTGTTTATAGGCATGCTCCTATTCGCCTCTCAGATTTGGACACCCATTGGTTGGAGGAAGGCACATCTGCCGAGTCAGAATTCTTAAAGGACTGTTGTTTATAAGATTTTTTTTTTTGTCTGGGGGTTGTTTTTTTTAGTAAATAATCCTGTTTTTCAATGCTATTTTTCTTCTTTTTCTCTTCAATATTCAGTTTTTAGGTTCGGTACACCTAGGTAGGGTTTTTTCCTTTCTATTAATGTAACTTGATTTATTGTTTTATTATTTCACTGTTGTTTACATGATGATCATTGTGCCAGTGAGCTTATTCTCCTCTATCTAACAAAACAAAAAAATTAAACTGTTTGAAGAGTGCTCAGCTAGACGTGTTCCCATAGAATATTCCTCCATTTCTCATTCGTTTAATTCGTTCATCTCACTTATTTCCCGACATGCCACTGTTGCATCTGCTGTGTATTTCTCTCAAAAGACACACACACTCTCTACTTCCAAACTGTTGTCTGTGATGACACTACCCCCTGTTACCACATAATCAATTAGGACTATCAAAGTCTAATGCCTTACTGTAACAACACTTTACGTACCTAGAACACACACACACACACACACATACACACACACACACACACACACACACACACACACACACACACACACACACACACACACACACACACACACACACCTTTCATTATCCGACAGCTTTCAGTTTTTGTAACTCAAACATTTTTTGCTGACGCCTGCAGTTATCAAGGTGTTGCCACCGTCCTAGTTTCTTTATCAGTTAGTATGGCGTATGGTTTTTACAATGTCTTCTCACACCAACACTTGCAAGTCTAACTGGATAGGAACAAAAATTGCGTTCAGTAGTACACATACAGGGAGTGTCTGTCTCATTACTACTGTGTAAAATGATTGCGCCATTTTTCTCCCCACTGTACTAAAGTATGCTACACACGTGTTCATGAATGTACGTGTTCATGAATGTACGTGTAATTAGGTCAACGACTTTTATTGCATAATCTAGCACACCATTATACACATGTGCTTTGGATAGCTTATCATCCAGATGTTGCCAGATAAGAAGGGACTATTTTGATAGAGGAAATCGTTGTCTAACCACGTGCAGATGTCAATCCATTGATTTCTCCCATTGCTGGGTCAAAGGTCATAGGAGGGGTAGGAGGATCTTGGATATTCTCCATGCGTCATCCTGTCATTGAACAGAGATTACCTAAATAGTGTCGTCATGGCAGGAAATGACCTAAATAGTGTCGTCATGGCAGGAAATGACCTAAATAGTGTGGTCATGGCGGAATAGACGGGAATCGGGTCAAACTCACCAATGTCAATGAACTTTTTATCTGGTGGGTAGGACCTTCAGTCGATGTAAAGAAAAGAGTTTGAAATGGAGAAGAGTGGAGGATGATTAGTCATTATAGATAATCCTAACATGGAAAATTAAACCAGGAAATGAGTAAGAAAGAAAGGATAGATTCAATGCATAGTGTTCCATGTGATGAGATGCGCAGACATTTGCGCGCATGGACGGCTAGTGTGTGCACAGAAGCCATGTGTGCCATGGTATGTCATGGTAATCTAGAGCTGTTTGGACTTCATGGAATGGCGGCAAGCCGTCTTGTCTGTCTGTCTGTCTGTCTGTCTGTCTGTGTGTGTGTCCCGACAAACAGTATCCCTACATGTGTCTACATGTTGCCAGCGTGACACACAAAGGAGTAACGTGTATTTAAGACATTGATAATAATACGTTATTGAATTGAGTGAGACATAATGAATGGCGGCTATTAACATACAAGGAATTGCCGTGGGGTAAAATTCAAAGATACTTTGTGTTACAATCAAAAGAATTCCTATACAATTGTATTCACGATAAAAGAATATTAGTTCCTATGGAACAGCATTGGAGGATTTAGTTTGTAATGTTTGTATGGAGAATATACAATACAATTTGTCTGGCTTTGTGTCTGTAGCAGCCATTGTGTTTGGCTATATACACAACAATGGCCGGCCATTTTGGTCCAACCAGCAAGAGAGGGAATAATGCCTTATCACTCGATTCATCTCAATATTAGATCTCACTTTTTCAAACCAGTCGATCGCATATAGAATAATGTCTAACTTATCTTCCGTTCTGTATCGCCGCTGACTTATGTATCAATTCATTTGAACACTATATATATAGATATAACTTCCCCTGTCTGCATCTATCTCCCAGCTAGAAACCCCTGTGGTTGTGTCATAATAATGAAACAACGTTCCCCCAAAACAACGTCCCGCCAAAACATCATGAATTGTAAGATGTACAAGTAGAATCAGATTGTTAAAACATCTCACTCTAATCTATTACCCACCTTTACATACTGTAATTATATCTCATATGAAAAATAGCACTGCCATATATATGTCAATATAGAACAAAGATTAAACCATCTTATATGTCCTTGAGGAACATAATCCGCGTACGAACAACACAAAGAACATACATCTAATATAGAATCCATGAATTTTAATATATGAGGAATAGGTTTGCTTCACACACTCAACAAAACTTGTTTCTATATTGTTGTTTTGCAGTTTTTGTTTTTGTTTTTGTCTGTAACTAGGACAGGTCATGCTATTCGTGAAACTGGAAATGATTTGAAATAGCTATGGATTTGTTGGCATGTAATCGTGTCACATTTCCACAACCAGGAGCACAGCCTACACATTGATTGCGCGCGTAAAACATGCACACAGATTGCGCTTGTCCCACAACTCTGCCGGTCTGTCTGTCTGTGAGGAAACACACAGCCATGTTCCTGTCTTCCACCCCACACACTCACATACACACACACGTGTACATGTTAAAATACAATAAGTCTTGTGTCTCACCGAATGTAAAGGATAAAACAGGAGGAGTAGCTGGATGCACACATGTGAACACATGCGTCATTGATCAGTATGAATGCGTGTGCTTTTCACCAGTCTACTTTAGTAATTGTATAGTGTTGTAATCATTTAGGTGTTTGTCACTCTCCTCAAACAAGAAGAGAGTTTAGGGGTTTCACATTAAAAAAAATAATTTAGTACTAGAAGAGTGAGGAGTATGGGAAAGAAAAGGGAGGTCTGTAGAGGTATGGAAGGATTTTAACTAGCCAACATATTTCCTTCCCTCCACCTCTCTCTTTTTTTGTTAAATCTTTTGCCAACCAACCACGTGGGCTTGTGTGTGTGCAAGGTTGTAAAACCTGTCCTATACAACATTCAGGGGCAGAGAGAGAAATCCCACTGTATGTGTTTATGTATTACACAGGCATGCATAGACCTCTTCACAATAATGCACCCAGCAAATCTCTCTCTCTATCTCACTCTCTCTCTCACACACACACTCTCTCTCTCACTCTCTTACTCTCACTCTCTCTCTTTATCTCACTCTCTCTCTCACACTCTCTCTCTCTCTCTTACTCTCTCTCTCTCTCTATCTCTATCTCTTTATCTCTCTCTCTCTCTCTCTTTCTCTCTCTCTCTCTCTCTCTCTCTCTCTCTCTCTCTCACACACACACACACACACACACACACACACACACACAC
>JARBEP010114279.1:0-12433 GCA_030265255.1 Tritonia festiva
TGTTTACATTGCTGTTTGCCTCTTCCTTGTTGATCATTTTTTTGTTTTGATGTAAAAATGTGAGTGGACAGCCAAACAGTCACAAAGTTACAGTCTGTCAAAGCTGTTTACGTTTGTCTCTGGTTTGATTATGACAATGGGGGAATAAATGATGCAAATATTCCTTTAACAATAAAATTGTAGAAAAAAAATCATGCGAGTGGCTTATTCATTTCTCTTTCTTCTCATTGTTGTTTCATACATGTATCATGTTTCATTATTTCATTTTAAAACTTTTGTTTGGGACATTCATTATTTTGGCGGAGTTATGCCCCTTCTAGTGGGGGAAAAAAACTGCAAATTGAGAAATGTTGCAAGTGGCAAAGGGTTAATAAAGTTTAATCTTCAGTGTTGACAGCAAGGTTGAGAGCAGTCAAATACAAGCTACTGGTGTCTACAATTGTACTTGAATATTTCAAATACATATTTCCAAATGTAGGCAAAGACTGGGTCAAAATCTTTATTATGGTCAAATAAATTACCTGCTTGTGAGAACATCAATGGTAGTGTCATCATCATAAAGTCCATCAAATGTTTTTGTGACAGATTTGTAAAAGAAATCTCTGATGGCAAACCTGTCAAGAGTGTTGTCCTCTGAAAGTTTTAAGGGAAGAAAGAAACAGATCATGAATGGTCAAGATCTTATTCATGATTATTTAAGGCAAGCTTTGGTTGTCACTTGTCTCTGATAAAGAGACTCGGGGTTCGAGTCCCATCATGGGCAGGATTATTTTTCAGGACCTTTTGAAGTTTTCATGGTTCTGGCCTGGAGATTCATGTTGAATCTTCTAAAATTCTGTTGAACCACTTTTGATATTATGACCTTCCTTGAGAACTTGTTTGTATCAAAGGTGTCGGTCACAAATGGATCATCTCTGGAGAAGAACATTATATAGGAGAGACAATGGCAAAATCAAGTCACAAAGTGTCCATCTCTGTATACACACTATATAACATAGCTCTTCTGGATTGTCAAAAAATGGATCAATGGAGTTTGCAGTTTTCTTTGAAGCCAAATTTCATTTATTTTGACTAGTTGAATCGTTATAATATTTATAGAGATGATGTAGCAGGGCATTGTCTACGTAATAATCTAAAAACCAAATTATCTTTTTTTGATATAAAGCCTCCATACAGAGCTAATGCTACCACTACCACCATAACAGTAAGTAAGACCACTGTAATTGGAAGAGGGAGAAGTAGCCCACCCAAACAAGAACTTGCTATCAATATCAAATCCAGTTTTAATGTCATCAAGGTGCCCTCAACAAGTGCAATGTCTTCACCGGGCAGTTGGTCTTTTGCCATAATGCTGCTTTTGAGTAATACAAGCGTTTGTAAAACAATTGCTCAAACGAAATATTCTTCCCCACTTCTTTTCATCTCCCCATCCAACCAGACGGCAATAACCTGACAATGATAAAACCCTGATTTTCCCCTCCATAATTCAATAAAACAAATTGGTGGAATAACCACACTATACAACCAGAGCCTGGAAGAGAACTGAACAGCAGAATACCAACAATGACTATAGAATTACTAAACACCATCCCTGTCCCTCTATTTCCCTTTATTTTCCTCTGTATTAAACGCACCTTCTCATAATAATAATAAACACACTGCTTCCAATTCGTACCTAAAAGAGTAGTAAACATAAATTTATTACCTTTCAGCTCCATACTTATGCAGATGCGAACACTGTCATGAAAAGATGTTGATGAGATTCTAGAAACCATTATTTCATTTTTCACTGTAACATCCCTAATGAATGCTGTCTTCATAGCATCTGTCTGTGCATTGTTTAATGGAGTTGAAATCTTTATGTCGGCATAAATATGTCTTCTCTTGCTTTCATCTGGGCATTACAATAAAGGAAATGAAAGAAAAGACATGATAACTGAAGCGAAAGGGCCCCTTCTATTTACTCCTAATAACAGCAAAGATATCAATACAGTGTACATTCTTCATTTCCTGTGTGAATACTTTCAATGAAAAAGACAGAAATATAATTCTAACAACAGAAAGAGGATCAAGAGACACTTGAGAAAATTGCCCTACTCAGGGATGTATGAAACTTGAAAGTCCAAATAATGGAACTAATAACCTAAACTTGCTGACCAGCATCAAGAAATGTGACAGAGAAACAAATAAATACATTAATCCCATATCTGTGGCATATGAAAAACAAACAAATCCAATACACATCTGATCAAAGTAAAATAAACATAGTAAAACTCATAGTATGGCTCCACTGGCCTTTGTAACTTACCTTCTTCATGACTGTTATTGGTGGGATCGTCATTACTGAGATGTGAATGTGAGGATGAAGCTGGCAATGGAACTGGCAAATCCTTGACGTGAAATGATGTACAAATCTCAAAATAGGGAGGACACTCAATGACTCCATCAAAGTTTTCAACCTGTAAGTAAATACCAAATGCAGCTATTTGCCCAACTGTCAGATATCAAAGTACTAATGCCTACATCTTAAAGTCTGCATAAATGGTTATTCAGAGTGATCTAAAACTGCAAAAAAGAGACAAATTCACACAAATACCTCCCAGCCCTCAAGATGATGACAATGAACAATATCACCGTAGTGATCAAAAGTGATACCACACTACAAAGAATAAAACTTTCCGTGCTTTGAACGCTTGCAAAGAGGACCAAATTTCACAACCAATAGAACAAATTGTAGCAAGTTATTTCTACCGATTCTGTAACAATACTAAGTATTTTCTATTGTAGACCAATCCAAATATTATAAAATCTAAACAAAGAGTCAAACCAAACCTGCAATTTAGAACCAGAATGGCACGGAATCCAATCTCCAGTTTGCACACGAACAAAGACATTCTTTGCTTCACATTTTGTTTCATAACATCTTCCTGTCATTTCTGCTGGATCTGAAATCTGTGGAAAGAATTCACACTGTTTAAAGGCCTATCTGAATTAAAGATTAAAACAATACGAACAAACACTCAATACTTACAATACAGTAGGGTTTCTGTAGAAAGTAAACCAATCTACATTTTGTTCTACAAGTAACGCCATGGCGGTCCCAGTGACGCAGAGGTACGGTTCTGAAGCGAAAGGTACCGGGTTCGATTCCCAGCAGCGACACTGTCGGGTATTTTTCTCCTTGAAACTCGGTGAAAACCTATATGCCACTCCCCTGATCCTATTCGGGTAGGTGGGATCAAAGAACCTAGTCCTATCGGAGACGGATGATAAACTCGGAAGTCCTGTGTGCACGTTGCGCAGGTTAAAGAACCCTTGACAGTTGAAAACTGGGCAAATTTAATTCCTACCACAAAGGTCACAGTGGGTTAATCACCTGCTTGGCTTAATATATTGATCCACTGTAATGGTAAAAAGGAACTGCATAAGAAAGAAGAAAGAAAGTAATGCCATCAATATGAAACAAGTTTGAGGCAAATCATCACCTACAAATGTTCATCTGAATGTTGGCGAGCTTGATAAATGAACTTAACAAATCAAATTCTATAAACATTATACAAACCAACCATAACCTCGAAGTTATAATATCAGTATGAGAAATGCCATTGGCGTATTTAGTTCTTATACTTGTCCTAATAATAGAATTATGATAGTGATAGTGACAACATACTCTTTTGTTACTTGAATTCATCAACCCATTCAATCCTGAGCTCGGGATCACAGGGTTCACAGGTATAATGTAGGGAATGGGGTGCACACTTTTCCATGTGCAATGTCTGACAAATGTAAAAGAAGTTTTGAAAGAGAAAGAAGGTGACTGGTGCAGTTTTCACACTTCTTTCCAGTCATCAACATACCTGTGATGTCTGTGGACTTTTCATAGGAACAAGTGATGACAAATAACATCTATTAGTTATAGAAAAGGTTTCATCCACAGTTGAAGAGGATGCTTTTGAAGTCTCCAAGAAGCAAGGTTTCTGTGGAAACAAAAAAGTGCAAGATGCTGTATTCAAATTGAATTCCAGTGTCAAAATTCTGATTATGAAAAAAAGACTCCTCCATTAATACACAGTGGATCATCATGTTTAATGACATCAGAAATAACAAGACCTTGGCAATAACGAAAAAATCATAAATCTCAGATTCTTCCCTTCATAACGGTATATAATAAAATACTGGAATAACGACACTACGATCAGAGCCTCAGTAATAACAAGAACTACATAACCACCATTCCTCTTTCTTATTCTATCCCTACTTTCTTTCTTATCATTTCCTGTTTTTATCTTATGCTGTCAGGAAACTGTACCTACTTCAACCACAATAGCTGTGTCATCAAAGCACATGCGCTTGAGATTGAGAGGGCGCAGACTGGCATCTCGTCACGCACGCACACATCAAACGATTAATTAAGTCCCAAAGTTATTATTAGTAAATTACAGACAAGTAATAGGGAATATGGTTAATTCCCTTTGTTATTGGAAATAACGAGACCTCAGGAATAACAAAAGATTTTGTCTGAAACGCCATCTCTCATTTTAACTGAGTTTCGCTGTAACCTATTCAGTATCACAAGGTTATTGAGCTGTTTGAATGGACATGTGATGAAATGCACACCAAAAATATGAAAAGTGACAAGTCCCATTTGTTTAATGCTGTTCTGTTTGACAACATTCTTATTATATGCAACCAATGTGTACAAGTACAAGGCAAACACAATGAAAGCGTTCACAGTTAGAATTAAACAAAGGAAATTACCTCCTTTTTGAATGCACAAAGTAATATATTCCACATGAAAAAATAGAGACCTGATACCGAAAGGTAAACCAGGAAATGATAAAGCGGGAAAGAAAAACGAGAGTTGAATAATAAATAATAACACCCACCTGATCAGCAGCAAAGATACCACAACCAGCTGGTTGTACTTTGGGATTTGCGTTACATTTGGCTTTAGACAGTCTCATATGATGACAGCCTGTTGAGCTATGTAAAAAAAAAAGAACAATCAAACTGCAATAAAGACAGTATTCCAAGAAAAAGGTTGATAAAAAATCTATTTCAATGTACATGTACAGTGTAGTAAGATCAGTATCTAGACACCAGCATTTAACAGCTTTGTGTCAGGGTGGTCAAAAATTGTACAATAGCATATATTCATTTGTGGCAATCTCAATAAATTATATGTTGATTTCATTTTGTACTTAAAACAACTTACTTGTTTGAGCAAAATCCATCTCTGTCATTACAATGCTTTGAGGTACCAAATTGGCATCCTTTGCCTTAACAAAGATATAAAAAAAAACATTTCCAGATCAATCACTGTGTACATGAAAGTCATTATATGTTTTTTTTATTTGTCCCTAATTCCCAATAAGCAATAGTACATCCTGTAAAGACGGGGTCCCAGTGGCTCAGAGGTATGGTTCTGGCCTTTGAAGTGAAAGGTACAGGGTTCTAATCCCAGTGGGGACAGCTGTTGTTTTTCTTTAAAAAACTCAGTGTAAACCTATTTGCCACTCCCCTGATCCTATAAAGGTAAGTGGGACCAAGGTCCTGTGTGCAAGTTGTGCATGTTAAAGAACCCTTGGCAGTTAGAAATTAAGAAGAGTAGGCCGAAAGGCCACTGTCCAGTCAAAATTAATTCCTACCACAGAAAAGTATCAGTGGGCTGATCACCTGCTGGGCCTAATATCTTGATCCCGAGTAAATCCACAGGCCCTACACTGTAATGGTAACAGGGAGCTGAATAAGAAAAAAAGAAAGACATTCTGTAAAAGCTCATTAGTTCTGGACAAAGAAAATCTCATTGAGTAACCATAAAAAATATGAGAAACCTTTTTAACACACATAAACCCTTTGAAACAAACCGTACCTTTTCCCCATATGAAAGGATCAGCCTGAGAATAATCTACCTTGTACCATCCACTGTCCTCAAACACAGCCAGGGTGATGTGGTCAACGAATGTCAAATAGGGCTAGAGATAGATACCAAATAATGTTTTAAATTCTAATCACAATTCACAAAACCTACAAATGTTTGAAATGTTGGAACAAATAGAGTCTTATATTATATTCGCAAATCAGAACATGACAATAATTTAATGGGAGTAAATATTGACGCGCCTGACCGTGGCATTAGTCACTATGGGTGTCTATTGTACTAATGACGTGCCCCAAAAATTTGACCACCTGACTGCGAGAGGCCAACACATGCGTTTTGGTACCAACACCGCTCACTCGCTTTCCCCTTTATCGATCGATCGTCAGCTGACTGGACACAGGGAGTGGTTGGTTGGACAAAATTGCGCCAATGTTTATCTTTGTTCTTGTTGTCATTGTCATTGTTCATTCTGCATTCATTGTTCGATCATTCCCCATTCATTGATCGATCATTCCGCATCATGGATCGACTTTCAAATACAGAGCTGTATTTAGTTCTTACAAAGAGTTTGAATTGGTAATAGAACCACCCTTGACTTGATAGACATTTATAGATAATATCAAGGGCGGTTCAAAGGATCCTTGATGGAGAAGACTGACAAGATCGTAGATTTAAAACTCCCCTTCTTTTCATTTGTAGCGTTATCAATAGTATAAAATCACATAAAACTTAAAACCGTAACATCCAATCTGTTACAATTATTTCTGCCTTTACCTTCTGTTCTTTAGCAGTCATAATAGAAGAGTGCATCATCATCGGATCCCAGTGAGACGACACTTTTCCTTCCTGCCAAAATAAAATCATACAACAAAGACAAGACTGTAGAAATGCTAATTGTTATTTCTCTATACGAAATTGAAGTAACTTATGAAATCATGTAAAATCACATGCAAAGTTTTCGTCTTCTTGTTCTTATATAACTCATTTTTGTTTCCTTCTTTATCATTTCCTGGTTAACCTTTTGGTGTCAGGTTTATCTATGAGTAAACTTCCTCCAATCCTCTCTATTTCAACTTCTTTGCTTTGCATCAACTATTACAAAATCAGAAATAACCTCTCTACACATCACTTTTTTAACCTTAATTTATTGAGTCCTTTCACTTCATTAATGAGATAGTAAGTGAAATTTCATGAAATCATCAAAACTCATATAACATAAATGAATATTAAAAAAACAATAACACAATTTCAACGCTTAATAAAATCAAGGTACACACCACAATCTCTAGAGGACCACCAAAATTGACTTCTGTATTGCAATCAAAATGTGACCTCATTTCTCGCATAACGGCAGGGGTGACCAGTCTTGCAATCCCATCAACGGTCTGGACTAGAGGCTGCTTTCTTGGATTACAATTTCCATCTGTACATTCAATGACATAGCAGTTGAATCATTTCTTTACCTTAGAATGATGATATGAAAATTCTCTAGATGTCATACTTCTACAACTATTTTTCCCTTTAAACAAATTGTAATTAGCATATCAATGATATTTGTAGTAAATGCTCTAATGGTCATTTCAAGGCAAAAAGTAATGAGATAGCCTGTGCTACTTCACAAAATAGGGAGAATGGGAGTGTCCTAATAATTTTTCAAAGATATGCCTATGCCCAAAAATCCATTGATAAATCAACATAAACTACAGGACAGTATATTTTTTTAAATGAAAACCAAACTGATTAGTCACTTTTTCCTTCACATAATCTTATCAACTGTTCATTACAACCATCATTACCTTTGTCACAGCTGACAAACTTCTCAAACAGTTTGCTGGAGAAGCCAAGGGAATGAAACAATTCATGAATGGCTGTCTGGAAACACAAAAGGGAAGAAATGTGAGAGTTATCAATACATTTCAAATAAGAGCCATTAACCAACTAGATCCTCATGCAAGGAGACAGGTGAAAACAAATAGTAGTAAGTTAAACAGGATACAAGTTTCCATTTAACAGGAGCATAGAGAAAAAGATTGTTGGAAAAAACCTATGGAAAACATTTTAAAAGCTCTTCTCAGAATGATTTTCAAAGAAGTAATGAAATAACTAGATACACTTTCCTAAAACAACAACAGCAGCAAAACGATTATGTTGAAAGTAGAGTTGGCATGCATGGCAGTAAACATAATTTGCTTGATTTTCTGATTAATCAAAAACTGTAAAAAACACAACAAATATTTTCACTTTCCCTGATCGTGGCCAAATCGCAATCGCCACACCCCACCCAAAAACTCTCAATGTAAGGACTAGGACTGATCACATGACCCAGTATCAGTTCCTTCTATGAGACCAAAGTTAAAATTCTGACTAGTCCTTGTGCAAAGACAGTGTGATAAAAGATTCACCCAAGGTCACATATTACAAATGGATAATTGTGAGTAAAGAGGGAGAGATAAAAAGGGTACAGAACAGAATTTGAACAATTTAATCTACTACTACTAATGTTGCTTCTATTATTGCTACTAACGACTTCAACTACAACCATCACAATCACAATTTCTTCTCTATCTAACCATTATCTAATATCTGTGATACGTACAAGCAAAATTGGGGAATACCCGAGGTGGTGCCATGTGTCTTTATGCAGGGAGGAGGACAAATAATTTCATCTGCTAATCTTTTCATGCATCAGTAAAGTGGGCCATGCAGCAAAAAAACCCCAAAACTACAGAAAAAATAACATAAATATATTAAAACTATATTAAATATGTTGAAAAGACTTTAGTAATCCTACATAAATTGATTTTTCAACATCTATACATTGCAGTCCACTTAACATCTGTAACTAAACTCTCTCTTAACTCATTCTACCCTACTGCAACTAGATGTGACATACCTCTCTGCGCCCTAAGGCAACATAATGTGCTATAAAACATACTTTCACTTTTAAGGTGTTGTAACACCGCAATTTCGCATTCTACGATACTAATGCATGTGTCTTAATCGGGAGATTTCACAGATTAATATGAAAAAAAACCCAGGTGTTTCTCTCTACTTCCACTTTCTTTTGACAGCCGATTGAATCAAAGCAAAGATTATTTATTTTGACTGACTCATAAGTCTCAATTTCTGAAAGGAAGGCAAAAGTTAGTCCATTCTAGATACTAAAGGGGAAAATGATGAAAATGATATTAAATAGTGAGTGTGACAAGACCGGTGAATCACAGAATTTTTGGATTTTTTTTTCTCCAACAAACTTTCAATAAACCCATTAAAAATATATATTTATAGAAAGTTCATTTATTTTTCTAGCCAATGGTTATTGTCTTGTCCAGTTTATTTTTAATTAATAGACATAAACAATTTTTAACAAATAGATTAATCCTTGTCAAAATAGAGTTCTTTCCCTTGGCTTAGGGTTCAGAAGGTGGTTACCTCGACCAGCTATAGAATGAGTCAAGATAAACCCTTAACCCAGTCTTGATTATTCTCTTGCTTTTCATTCATATCTGGATAAGATACATCTTGCTGAAGATAAACTTTTTGTCCAGTCCTGATAAAAAATAGCTGTATATATTGATCACACCATACAAATAATGGGGAATAAGGTGTTGTAAACAAACTTTCCTTACTTTAATAAAGTTTTAGCAAATGAAATTTTAATTACTTAGAGAGGAAGGAAAAAATTCTTACAAACCTTATACAAAGAAAATGTAAAACTTCCAAATGGGACAAAACAAAATGACCCTGAACAATTCTCAGCTAACAAACAACACACAGGACAAAAACATGTGGCACAGGGAATTTCGTGCAAAAAAACAACCAGAACTGTTGTGAGCCCTGATTTTATTGTACAAACCTTATACAGTAATTCCTCATCAAATTTTTGAGTCTTTAAAGTTCTTGGACAAAAATTGACCTGTCCTGCTATTGGACGACCACGATCATCGAGTTGACAGGCCGCTGCATAAGCCAAAGCAGATGTTTTCTGCAGTGGAATGGAATAGAAGACAAAAAATAATCTTGACATTTTAAACTGAACAAGAAAGAAAGTGAAAGTCACATTTGAATTTAGACCATGTAGAGCGTAGAGTACTCTCTGGCTAAGATCCTGCCCCTGAGGTGACTAAATACATATTATTCATGAATACTGTATCACCACTTACAAGCCCACTGTGCGATTAAAAAATTGATTCCAGGGGGTGCGCTTATTTTGTACTAATATCATGTCCAAGAAAACAAACAACAACAACAACAAAATTGGCATGCATCTTACAGCACCATGTGCAACTAAAATAGCGACAATTCATGGAATCTTGTCTAGGAACTGGTCGAGTTGCCGTCAATTTCGTACTGTGGTTAGAGCCAAGTGACAGGGGGTGCGTTTATTAATATTAGGGTGGGTGCGCTTGTAAGGGATAATACGGTAAGTGGTTTTCTCAAAGAGTTTACTAGCATTTCTATCAAATATTTTTTGAGGGATTACAAAAAGATTCACCTAAAAGGAATCAATGTCTTAAGTAAGTAACACTTTTTTTTGTAATAACACCAGAGTGAGATAATCAGAATTTCATACATGAGTTTATCATACAATATTATTTATCAACTTCAGAAGCCAATCAATAAAATGCTTAATGTCACATTCCAACAAAAACAATAATAACGAAATAACAAAACACAAATCTTTTTTTAAAAAAAAAGGTTTTTAAAATTTTTAAGTTTGAAGTTTTACGACCTTTTTAACACATAAATGATAAAGGTCATATTAAAAGGTGGTTCTAAAGAACTTGAGAAGATTCCACGTGAATCTCCAGGGCAGAGCCGTGAAAACTTTGCAAAGACTGAAGAAAAAACCCCACTTTAACGTTTAAAATCATATCCTTAGTTAGCAGCAAACTCATAAATGAGAAGCAGCCATAAGAACAAAAATAAGATTAGGTTATTCAATTCATCTTTTTCTTTAATATTTGATAAATGATTCAGGCTGATCAACTGTTAGACTGATATTCTGGATCTACAACATTTTCTGCTATTTGCTTAGCCAAGTAAAGTATTCAGTACATTGGAATCTTTGTGTACATTGAGGGTTGGCTTCAAAACTGCTTTACAATATTCCTAAAGAGGTATGAACAAACAAACACATTTGGAAAAGTATACCTACATAAGGGTTGCACAATGCAGTTGTTTGTGAGGTGACATACAGCACAAAATCAGTGTCCTCCAGTCCTGGTCCATCTGTCGTATACACTTTGATAGGATCAGGATTGGTCTTGTTGTAAATTGAAAATCCTTCCAAATGGTCAGAAGGGATCTAAGACAAGAAGTAAGAAAAACAACTGTTACTATAATAATAACAATAATAATAATAATGATAATAATGATGATGACAATAATAATAATTATTGGAAGAATTTAACTTAAACAGAGTCAAGACCTATTTTTAGAATGACGTTGGTAAGGACAAAAACAAAAAGAATTGGCACATGGAAATGAATATCACTGCCAAGAAACAAAATAAATAAGTGACATACAAGGCAGAAATGTAACAGATTTGTGAACCAAAACAGAAGGGATAGGATTGTAAGTCTTAATAGTGTGTGAAAACTGAGTTGATTTTACCATATAATAACGCAAATATCGATAAGAACTTACCTTAAATCTATCCAAACAGTATTCTCCTTGATAACCCTTTTGTATCCTGGAGCATCTGAAACAAGGAAGAGCCAAACACAAATAATTTTCATGACAGTAAACAGTCATTAAAAACAAATACTGTTTAAATAAGTAGTGATCAAGAAGAAAAAATAAGTAGATTGTATGTACAGTGTATGTCTTTCTTCCTCCTCAAATGTACTCCACCGTTTATGTTAAAAGTTATTTCACAATGCAACTTATCAAAAAAAAAATCTAAAATGATGTACTTACCTCCCTTTATTGATTCCGCTTTTTAGTACAATAGGACATGCATCTTTTCTCTTGAGCAATAATGGTCCCTCAACTTTGTGAATCACTAGGAGTAAAATCAAAGGGGTTAACATTAATCACTAGCTTAATTTGAAGTATATTTAAAGTGTTTAGTGCAATTCAACAAAAAGAAATACATTAAGTTTTGACCGCACTCTAAACACTCTCGGACAGAAGCTGTATATGATGTCTTTCTTTCTTTCTTTATCAATAACCTTTAGTACCGTTCAGTGTAAGATTTATGCGTGATACACAAACTTTCGCCATTGATCCCTATTCAGTGACATGATCCTCTTTGTCTACAAGCCTAGATCCTCTCTTTTTTATCATTTCTAAAACTGCACCCTGACACATTTTCTTTGGTCTACCTCTGGGTAAATTCCATCTGCGCCAGGGGCTTTCCCAACTTTTATTTTCTTCTTTGCACTTATAAGTTCTGCCATTGATATTTCTCGTCCATTTCCATAGGACTGTTAATGTTATTTATCTGTATATACTATATTAGTTTCACAGAGGGTTGATCACCTGCTTGGCTTAATATCTTGATCCAGAGAAATCCAGACTCATTGTGCTGGCCCTATACTGTAATGG
>JARBEP010116498.1:2225-12399 GCA_030265255.1 Tritonia festiva
CTCACCACATCCTCTGAAACTGTCTCACCTTCTTTCCTCACCACATCCTCTGAAACTGTCCCACCTTCTTTCCTCACATCCTCTGAAACTGTCCCACCTTCTTTCCTCACCACATCCTCTGAGACTGTATCCTCTATTTCGCTCTCCTCATTCTTTGAAACTATTTCATCTTCTCTGTCAACTTTGATATCCTCCTCAGAAGCTGTATTTTCTTGTACTGTGACAACTTCTGAAAAAGTTTTATCCACTTCTTTCCCTTGCATATCGTTTAAAATTGTAGTTGCCGCTCTCGTTGACACAACCTCATTAGAACAGATTGCATCTTTGCTGATCACATCAGACTCATCTAAATGCGGTTCAATATCTTTACCGACTTCCATATCATACGCTGTCATAGACTCATTGCCCTCAACACTCTCTGAAACACATTTCAAAGGCAACAGATCTTGGGATAACTCAGATACAATGCTGCTCTGAGGGTTCAACAATGCTGTTTCCAAATTTGTGATTTGAGATTTCTGATTCCCACCCATGTCTTCACAAGCCTCAGCCGGAGCATTGTCTATTGTGAGTTTCTCAGTAGCAAGTTCATAATTCATACTCGCTTCCGGTGTGGGGGCTTCTACTTGAACAGCTTCTTCCGCTTTACTCATTTCCAGGTTTCTAGCACTTTCATCACACACCACAGCCATCTTGAAGATTTCCTGCCTTTGATTCTGACCATCGCACAGCTCATTCCCTTTTAATACCATAGCGTCATTTGTTTCCTCAAAGTTGTCATCGTCCCTGCACAAATCCTCGTGTATTTCACTACTTTCTGAACGACCCGTATTTCCAGACAAAAGCTCACTTCCTATTTCATCTTCTCTGTCAACTTTGGTATCCTCCTCAGAAGCTTCATTACATGCGTTAGGATTGGGGTCATGGGAGATAACTTCCATGTTTTCATTGCTAACATCTGTAATCTGAATTTCTTTGGAGACCAAGTCCTCTTCGGTGTTGGCATCAACTCTTTCACTTCTCTCAGGACTATTTCCATCTTTGCTAGAAAAATCAACTAAAGTTGTGAGGACAGAGTTGACACCAGGATCTTCACATGGCTGGGGATCAGTTACCCCTTCCTTGGTGTCAACAAAACAAGACAATGTATTGTCTGTTACACATAACATCTCTTTTCCTTCTGTTTCAAATACGGCAGTACTGCTCTCTCCTTTCTCTTTGAAATCCAATTCTGATTTTGTCATCTTAGGATTTTGCTCATTTTCTCTTTCACCAGCCTGAGAATCAATTTCTGTGCTGCCTTTGCTTGTTGGATACATTTTGCCACTAATGTCATCATGGTCATTAATGGTTAGAGTATTTGTACTGGTATCATTTTCCTTCTTATCAGCAATATCAATAACCCTAGTTCCCTTTGAGATTATGTCGTAAGAGAACTGAAAGTCTTTGTCTGTCAGTTCTTCCTTGAGGGCTGTTGATTCCAAATTTGACTTCTTGGGTTCAGTTTCATGATTCTTTCCATGGTTGACATCCATGTCAAAATTTATGCTTGCTTCGTTCAAAGCGAATTCAGTTGGATCACAAACTGACATTTGCTCATCATTCTTTTCCCACTGGCGACTGCCAGTTGGACAAACCATAGTAAATTCCAAGGCAGCAGCATTATCTTGGGAAGGGCAAAGGTCAGAGTTTGCAACGGATGAAGGTCTTTGTACCTCTGAATCCTCCTCTTCCACTTGTTCAAAACTATTGGCCCTGGACTCATCTTCCGGGGAACTATCTTCTCTATCCTTGAGAGATGAAGACTGTTCTGAAAGCTCCTTTACATTCAGCACAGGATCTTTATTAATACTGTCCTCACAAAGTATGGATGTATTATCATCAGAAATTTTGCTTCTGTTATTCTCTGTGCATTCATCCTTATCTGATAAGTCAAATCTTGTGCATTCGATACTCTGATTATTTTCACCATTTGCTCTGCAGCCACTTTGCTCAGTTAAATTGCATTCAGCCGGTCTTTCAGTTGAATTATCCAAGGACAAATTATCTTGGGTTCTACAAATGATTTGGTCTCTCTCTGGTTTAAAAATATCATTATCCACTGTATGGACCTCAACAGATTCAGCATGATGGTCTTCCCTGTCATTAGTTGAAATCTCATAAACTGTGTCAGAAGAATTCAAAATCAGATCTTTGTTACTGTGACGATCTGAATCTGCTATCTCACTTGCTACAGCAATTTCTTCATCTTTTTTCGAGTTTTCTAATTTGTCCAAATTATCTTTCAGTTTGCAGTCAATATTTTTCAAATTCACATCCTCTTGGAGGGCGATCGGTTCACCGATATCCATATCCCCTTCCAATGAATGTTTTGTTTCCATTTCAGTAATAGTTCTGTCAAACAATTGATTGTTGCCAATCGGTTCACCGATATCCATATCCCCTTCCAATGAATGTTTTGTTTCCATTTCAGTAATAGTTCTGTCAAACAATTGATTGTTGCCAATTTCTTCCTTCTTTATTTCTAGACAATCTTTATTTTCCTGGTTCTGAACCGTTGTCTGTTCTGATCCGTCCTGAACACTACACAGTTTTTCGTCTTCCGGCTGAATTTGCTCTCTATTTACAATAGCCTTTGACTTATCAACACAATCTATCTTCAATTTGATTTCTTCTGGATTTGTTATTTGATTACATCTATTTCTTACATCTTGAACATCCCCTGTACCCAAATAGGTTTTGACTGGACTGTCCTGCTGTTTGTCACATTCTCTCAAGAGATCATTCTTCCTATCTACATTTAAATCTTCCTGTACCTCTTTCAATGAGTTATGAGCTTTTCCCATATCAACACAAAGGTCCTCTTGTGGGAAAAGAATTGAGTTTTTAGTGTCTCGATAAGCGTTTGATATCATATCTATATCTGATTGCTCAAGTACACAATTCATTTGGACTGTGCTTTGGCCTCCATCTTTATCTTCTACTTGAGAATCATTGTCCTCAGGTTCTAGGTCTGATCTTTCTGCTGGAATGCTTTCGCAGGGTTTATCCAATTCGATGTCACTGATTTGATGGTCCATCTTGTCTTGTTCTAGATTGTTGTTAAGACTGAAAGCACCCTGACATTTCTTTTCATCATTTCCCTCCTGACTACCGTCATCATTGATATGGCCGCCAATATAAGAGTCTTTCGTATGACAGCTTTTCAATTCATTGCCTTTGACTTCTTCATCTCCATCAATCTTGGAACGTTTCATATGAAAATCATTTTTGTCTTGTATTTTCTCCCCATGGACATCATTACTAGCACCATCTCTGTGGCTGCTGACTGAGGAATCAACTATTTGGCCTCTCTGACAATGCTGGCGATTTTCATTGTCTGATTCAGACTTCTCTTGGTCATTTTCGTGTTGCCAGCCTTCACCAACCTTACCCACCTCCACATTTTTATCACATAACTCATTTTCATTTCTCTCATCTTCACTGACATCATGCCATAGTTCTAAATGATGAGTCATTGGTGTTGGGGGTAAAACATTATTGTGTTTCTGTGACCCTTCATCAAGACCAGCGTTTTCTACCTCTTCAACTTGACTTCTCTTCATAGGCCTAAGACAATCTTCAGTGAAAGTTTTCTCTTCTAAAAACTTTGTCGAATTTGGGGTCTCAGTTTGTGACTTTTCCGGATTAAGTCCAATCTGCTCGTCACTCTTGGAACAATGACTGCTTGTCTGGGCAGTTGGCAATAAAAAGAGACTTTCAGGTTTCTCAATCTGTTCATGAGAGTCTGTCAGTGTGTGATGAGAAATAGAATTCACTCCTGACATCTCTAGAGAAGTTTTTGATTGGAATCCATCTGTATTTCCTTTAAGAGAAAAAGAGATGTCTGATTTCCCGTCACTGATATCATGCTTGGGAACACCTTCCTCCATTGGGATCAGTTCCATTTCAAGTCCATCCAATGTCTTTCTAACAACATTTGGGCTATTTTCTACCTTATCTGAGGCGCTGATCTCAACATTTTCATGTCTCTTGATAAATTTGTCCTCTTTGATCATGACAAACTTTTTGTCGGTTTTTCCTTTTAACTCCTGTGATTTGTCACTTGCCGACATAGCAACTGGACCTGATGAGCTAGAGCTTGCAACTTCAACAATCTCTGTGGCTTTCTTCTCCTTATTATTGTCAGTTTCCTCTGTTTTCAAGTCTGTTTTACTATGCTCACCAATGGATCCATCCGACAGCTTGTCGGGAGAATTCAGAACAATAACATCTGGGATAATGGCTTTCTTTTCAACAAACTCATTTCTCTCTAAACGAACAGCACAAACCGGAAGTAAAGGCACCTGAATTCCAAAACTTATCTCTTTACCAGGAATGTTGTTTTTTCTAGAAGCTGCAGGTGATTTGCAACAATCGTCTGATATACTTTCCTTCTCGTCTTTAGACTTAGATTCTGTTATCAACGATGATGCCAAGTCCACTTTGGGACCTAGATTGACACTGCATCTGCGTTTCTGTACAGAAGAAATGATTTCTTTCTCAAATGATGAAATATCACCAGATGAATCGTCCTCATCTTTACATTCCTCTACGCCAGGACGAACAATTGTAGGTATTGAAACACTTTCACTGGCATTGGCAATGACACAGTTAGACTTTGAACTTCCATCGTCTTCACACGTTTTACCACGTTTCTCTTCGGATTGAGACTCGTCGCTCGTGGCCTTACTGATGTAGCTTTCAAAAGACAACTGAAAAGATGACGTAAGATTTGAATGGTTGGTTTCATCCGATGGCTTTGGTTCTAAACTTGATACATCATCATTTGCTTTCACATCATTATCTTTATTTTTTGTAAATCTGTCAAGTTCACTTTGAGTCAACCGATGGACATTGACAGTGGGAAGCAGCTCTGAGGACATAATGTACTCAGGAACAGAAGGCAGATTTAGACTGCCTTTAATACCTCCTTTACTTCTGTTCCGAGTCTGAGGAGGTTCATTTATGGTACTATCACTGTCAGTATCTTCAGTATCTTCATTGACAGCAAAATAATCATCATCACTTACATAAGGACTGGACGATTGGCACGAGTCCTCATTTTCTGACAAAGAAAAAGATTTCGCCAAATTTTGCTTACTTTCTGTCTTTCTCTTCAGTAATTTGTCTTGCAACCTCAGCTGAGCACTTTTTGGTGTCACAATATGTTGTGTCTTCTTCTTTTCCACACGCTCAGAGTCTATTTCCCCATTTAAGGATAGAGATGAAGGTTTTGTGCTGGTCACCTTTGACAAAAATCGTTTCAAACGCTCCCTTGCAGTTTTGGCGGCTTTTCTTTTGCTTAGTAATGCCTTTGCCTGATTGGGACTTATTTTCCCCTTTATGGTTGAAATGGCTCCTCTAAACCCTCTTGAAGAAGCAATCCTGTTGCTCCAATGCTGTTTCCGTTGCACAGGATTAGAATACTGGGACATTTTTTTCATGATGACATTTGCATGGTTTGGGACGTGATGCATGTAATGCATGAAGGTGATAAAACTTTTCTGGCACAGGTGACAAAAGAAAGAGGAGCCATCACCTAGAGTTTTCATCGTGTAGGGCTGTAGATGCTTCCCGGCATAATGCTGGATAAGAATTCTTTTGCTTTGACACTTGTTACCACAGACGGTGCATTTGTAGCTTTGTTTCTCGGATTCATCACCACTTTGGGGTGTCTTTTCCTGTTTCCCTTTCACCTTGTCGGAAACAACAGAATGTTTGTAACTTTCTTTTTTCTCATCACTGAGGGATGTATCTTCCTGTTTCTCTTTGACTTTCCCCTTTTTGGAAAAGGGAGAGGTAAATGACTCATTTATAAAACTTTGAATAGGTTTTAATCTAGATCTATCTCGTAACTTGGGGGGTGCTTCCCTATTAACCTGCACTGAATTTAACTCACTGTCACTAGAAGTTGACTGTGTGTCATCTTCCTTATCAGACATTTCAGATTCTTCCTCGTTTGTCTTGGATATTAAGTAACTGGATTTAGACATAGAATTTTCTGGAGCAGCACTGACCAAGTCTTTACCACTGGATTCCTTTCTTCCACCTTTCTCAAAGACATCCTCTTTCATTTGTAAACAAGATATTTTCCTATTGGCACTTGTTGGAGTACTTTTAGCTACATCGGAACTAGGGATATTGTTAGAGTTTAGAAATGGTCGGGAAGGAAATTCCTTTTTTGAAATTTTACCAAAGGGCTTTTTCTGTAATTCAACTTCACATGGATCATCTAGAGAAAAAAGAGTTTCAGTATCACTACTGTCCACATCAAAGTCTAAGTCAAGAGCATCTCCAAGATCACCTCTTGCCACGGCAGAAATGACATCAACTACATTGTGTAACACCTGCCCAATCAAAGGCCTGATTTCACCCGGTTCCAGCTCATCATCCGGGTCTAAGGGAAACTGCTGATTTCTAATACTATTAGGGAGCACTGGCGTTTTGGTCGCACATTCCTTCCAGTGCAAAAGAAGACTTTCAAAAGAACAAAGGGTTTGAAAACAGTTTTTACACCTGTAAAACTTACTTCCCCCTGATCCTGAAATCTCTGAATAGTTCACAGGTGGAATTTTCTCAGGTGGTGAAATTTTCTCAGGTGGTTTTTTCTCGGGCTTCTCATGAAAAGAATCCTCAACTTCTTTCTTCACTTCTGTGACTTCTTGGGGTTTCACAGGGTCAGTATCTATTTTACATTCCACATCAGAACTTGTGGTTTCGGAAATATTTTTGTCAATAACAGTTTTTATGGAATTGTCTTTTGGTTTTGTATCCTTGCCAGCAGCTGCAACTTGTAAATTGTTGAGCACTTCCTGAGAATTCAATGAAGGATATGGAAACGGTAAAGGCATTTCAGGTATTTTACTGGAGTTGTCAGCTGAAGTTGACTTAGCTGAGGATGGTGAAGCGGACAACTTAGGTGTTGTTGAACGACTTGAAGGAGGCGTTCTAGATTTAAAATTGGCATTATTTTTAATATCAGGTGGGACAGTCGGCACTCGCTTACAAGTAAGGCGATGTTGTTTGATTCCTACGTCACTAATAGCCAGCTCAAAACATCTCAAGCACTGGAACACAGTGGCCGACTTAAGGCCAGCTTTGGCTGAATTGGCACGATCTTGTTTGATCTTGGTGTTGTACACACTAGACGACTGAAGGCCTGGTTTGCAAACGTTTCTCACATGCTCTCTTAATTCCTCAAGTACCTTAAATGCTAAGCTGCAAATGATACATCTGTATGTTGCATTGTTAGACGAATCCATTGTCACCTCGCCTTCTATCTGTTCTTGCTTCATCACTTCCCGGATCTGCTCCACTGACATTTGCTGCTGAGTATCATTAAGTTTACTTGAAGCTAGTTCTTCTGGGAACTGGTGCTGGTTGAAGATATTTGAATCGTAGTGGGTTTTAAGAGTCTGGGTCATCATACTAAGAGATGATAAAGCCCCAAGAGGCGAAGAACCTGGCTTGTCGCGATGCTGAGTGACAAGACTCGAAGAGTTGCTTCTTTGTATATTAACAGCTGAGGGTGTATTTTGATTAGTGTTGCTGGCAGTAGAAGATAAAGGTACACCTGCAAGCTGTGCCATGGATGACAACCCAGTTCTGTTCTTCACATTTCTTGGTTGACCTGTATGCTGAAGATTAGTCTGGACTCTTCTCTTTTCAGTATCATCCAGGTTAAAATCCACTACGATATCAGGGAAAGTGTTCGCAAGAATACCTGAATCCTGTAGCAATTCTTTGATGATAGTGTCATCTATACCCATTATTGAGCCAGACAATTCATCAGATGACAGGGCAGACTGCTTCTGAGCGCTTGATTGAGCAGCGCTAGGTTGCTGCATGCTAATTAAGTGAGACTGAGCAGAGTTTTGATTATTCATGGTTATAAAGTGTTGAGCTTGTGATTTACTGACAGATGGGCTGTTGTATTGAATAGGGCCATTAGGCATGTTCAACGACTCATTACTTGCTCTAATGTCTTTGTGTGGACCACCATGTTTTGATAAAGCTTTGTTTTGGAGATTTGATGATACGTTGAATTGATAATTGGAAGAGGATGGTTGATTGACAGTAATCGTAGATCCTGACATTTGTTTCGATAGGACCTGCTGTTTCTGATGGGAGAGAGTGGATAATTGCATTGCAGACCTTATGTTTCCTGCTTGGGCTTTAGCCAATCTGAAGCTCTCAGCCTTCTGCATGTCAGCTACGTTGATAGAGACAGGGGTTGGATTAGATTGAGAAAAGTATGACCCTGGTTGCTGATGGTAAGTAAGTAGTGATGATGCAGATGAGCGTGGAATAGTTGGCCTCGGGACAACATGGCCATGAGAAAGCTGTTGTTGGCTTGTTGGCGGTTTTAATAAGGTAGAGACAGTTGGTAATCGTTTCTGGTCTCCTAACAATGATGGCACTGGACTCTGTTGTAGTGGTACTGATTTACTTATTGTGTTTCCTTTCTTTCCCATCCCCTCACTCATCATGTTCAGTACCGTTCGAACAACATCCTTATCAGGGTGTTTAGTAAGTTCCTGCAGCACACTTGAATCTTGACGGACTGCTGACTGAATATATTGGATAAGCTGAGGGTTCAACTTGGTTGGATTTTTTCCTTGTTGCGGGACTGGTCTCGTTTGATCATGAGATGAACTCGAGAGACTTGACTGATTGTACGCATTTTGCACCTGTGAATCAGATTTAGATAGAGAAGCGTAGAATTGTGGCTGAGACATATTCGACTTCATTGAAGGCTGTTTACATTTGTTAGTTTCTGATATGCTGATCCCCATTTTCATTTGACCGTGAGCAGTGGGAGCGACATATCTTTGACCAGAAGGAAAGATATTAGGACGAATGTGCGGCTGTGCATGGGAAATTTGAAAGTTTTGAGAAGTAGATGGCTGTATGGAACGAGCATTTTGAAGTCTGTTTCGTAATAGGGCCTGAGCATTGGTCATACTTGGTGACGGGACAGCTTCAAACACATTCGAAGCTTTGACTGACTTAGCTTTTGGCTTTCCGAATGCTTCAATTTGCACTACACGCAGTTGTGTATCTTGAGGTATGGGTGGAGACTCTAATGTCACATTATTTTCTTTAAGGAATCTTTCGCATAACTGTTGAATGTTGGAAACAGAATTATCTGGATTTAAATATTCAGGTCGCAACATATTGAGCAGTCTCTCCACTTCGTACAAAGTGGCAGGATTGATTGTCCCAAAATCAGACTCTGTCTTATGAACGCATGTGCTACAACAGTTGTGATCTTTGCCGTAAAATTTGGAAATTGCCTTAAGTGTTTCTGATGATGGTTTCAAGGCGAAAGCAGTGAGAACACAAATGCGAGCAGCTTTGATGGAGCCATGATGAACCAGGCAAGACAGCTTTGCACATATTGCTGCCATGTCTTCTTTTCTGGCCTTCACCACATCAGCATCATCCCCCCGTTTTAGACTAGTTTCCATTTGTCCCTTGTCCACATTGACAGCAAAGATACAAATGTCCACATACAGCTGTAGATACGTTTCTCCACACTAAAAAGGAATAGAAGGAATGATGAAAACACATTAGATATAAGATGAAATGTTAAATTGTAAACTTCGACCATTACATCACCATGGATGACTATAATTGTAGAAAAAAATGCACAGCCATTGCCAAGGATGACGTCGTCAACCGAAACCTACAGAGAAACGAAGTAAATTATCAATTGTATGAAGCTCATTTCACGAATGATTTCCTTTGTCAGGTTGAACAATAACTTGTTCTCGCTTGCGCGAATATATTTCAAGATTTGATCATTTTTTCTAATTGTGAACAATGTTTACCTATCAATTACATACTAATGGGGTCAGCAATGTTTTTAATGAATGTAAATGTTCATCATATCCCTTGGTCATTCATAAACTAGCTCCCAAAGGTTCATGTCATCTCTTCTACTTTAAGTTCAGAAGACATAATTCTTTTTATTGCGCCTTGGTCTTGTTCTCTTAATTCCCCCAAATCTGTGACAAAGGCCATGCAAGGACTCTAACCCAAAGGTGTGATGACGTAAGGGGCAAAATCAAAACACCCGCCCCCCCCCTACAAACCAACAACCACCCCCCCCCCCCAAAAACAAACAACC
>JARBEP010117608.1:0-12395 GCA_030265255.1 Tritonia festiva
TCTCTCTCTCTCTCTCTCTCTCTCTCTCTCTCTCTCTCTCTCTCTCTCTCTCTCTCTCTCTCTCTCTCTTATGTTTTTGTTCCCTGTCTGTTTTTTTGTGTATGTCTTTGTCCGGTTATCGATCAATCTATATCAATGTCCATTGTCTGTCTGTCGGTCTGTTTCTCTGTCTGTCTCTCTGTTTACCTTGATCCGGAGTAAATCCGCCACACCAGCCTTTCTCTTTGCCTTTCTTTCTGTCACTCTGTTCGTCCTACAGTCTCTCTCTCTCTCTCTCTCTCTCTCTCTCTCTCTCTCTCTCTCTCTCTCTCTCTCAGTCTCTCTGTCTGTCTATCATTCTGTCTGAGTCTCTACATGTTATTCGTCTCTGCCTCTTCCTGTCTCTCTGTCTTTCTGTGTCAAAGATATATTAGGCTACGTACGTAGGAATAGACAGCTCGGTCATCATTCTTTCTTGTCCAGTTCCCTGTTACCATTGTAGTGTAGGGCCCGCTCTATGTGGCGGATTTACTCCGGATCAAGATATTAGGCAAGCAGGTGATCAGCCTACTGTGAGTTTTTGTGGTACGAATTAATTTTGACCGGACAGCGGCCTTTCGGCCTACTCTTCTCTATTTCCAACTGCCAAGGGTTCTTTAACGTGCACAACTTGCACACGGGACCTCCGAATTGATCGTCCTTCTCCGATAGGACTAGGTTCTTAATCCCACCTACCTTCATAGGATCAGGGGAGTGGCAAATACGTTTGTACCAAGTCATATTCAGAAAAAAAAACACAAACTGTTGTCGCTTGGATTCGAACCCGGTACCTTTCGCTTGAAAGGCCAGAACCATACCTCTGAGCTAGTGGGACTCCCGTCAGGAGGACTCCATGGGTTGATAGTGAGCGGCGGGAAAGGGTTGTGAACAATTACCTTACAGGGTTAAATGCCACTGGACTAAAAGTATAGTACGTGGGTTAACAGAAGGTTAAAAAAAAAATTTACGTTTTATCACAGGATGGGCATATTTATCTTGGATTAGTTAGTAAATACATAATTTGATGGTAATAAATTCCACGTCAAATCGTGAATCATGGTGGCACAGAACGGAGTCAATAGAGATGTCTATGGAAAGGATGTTTCCGATTTATACCTATTCAATCCTCTTCTTCCATTTTTATCTGCTTGGAAAACCGACCTTAGTGGACTCCTTTATTGGACGGCCCAGGGTGTCAACTACACGGTAGCAATAAAATCTAAGACAGTATCATTCCGGAGAATACACTGTCATCATGATACACTCCAAGAATGTGTTAACCTCATTTCCCACAGAAAAAAGATTTTGGCCTACAAATTTTGGCTTTGAATATAAAACGGCAACAATGGAAGACCGCCTTATGTGGCAAAATCTGCTCAATTTCCTTATTTTTCGCCGTGTCCTTGAGCAAGACACTTCGCCCTCAGGGTTGCCAGAAAAAAAAGATAGGAAGCCAAACCACCAAGCCCAGGAGGCCAAATGGAGGCCAAACGGTTCGAATCAGCATACATACTAGAAACTGTCCGTCCTAAGTTGATGTGAAAACGAAACAACAACAAACAAACAAAACAAAAAACGAAAAAAAGTAAAGAAGGGACGTGGGTGTTGATAAATTATCTGGCCCAGGAAATCGAGCGTTGGTAGAGTAAACAATAGCCATCGTGGCTGACGGGACGTCAATTACGGACAGTTAACACCAGACTTTTCCTAGGAGGCCAAATGGAGGCCAGGAAGCCAACGAGATTTCAGAAAGCCAAGCACTTTCTCAGGAGTCCAAATTTCTGGAATTTGGCCTCCTGTAGTTCACGGGCCGCTGCACTGCGGCGATCCATCAATGGTGGGAGATGAATGAGAGGCCACAAGTTGTATCGGTTCTATTTTTCTGTGGTCATGTATTGTAATGCTATGTAATATGTCTAATGTAGTGTGTAGTGTATTTATGATTGATTTTGATTGATTATATGTCCACCATTGTAAAATGACAAATTGCCCGAAAGGGACGAATAAAGTTTATTTTATAGCTTAGGGTTTACCACCAAAGCAACAGTAAATATTGTTATGGCCAAAACTTGGGCAACACCTAAAAAATGTGACGCTCATTGTGCCATTCAAGGTTTGGGGCACAGTGGGCATATCACCTACTTGCCTTATCTACCTGATCCAGAATTTTTTCCAGCTCTGTGTTCAGCAATGCTGGACATTGAGTTGGCCACGACACTCATTGGGGGGGGGGGGGGGTGGTATATATGTCGTTTTGGAAACAAAACACAAAAATAACGGAAGACTGCTGATGAATCAAGGGACACTCTCCACTTCATGCCTACTGGGTTAAGACTGTAAGCAACCATGGAAAGCAAAGAAGACGAACAACAACAAAGTAGCGATAACGATGGTTATGACAACGATGATAACATCGATAATACAAGTAATGTCCAGACCACACGACTAGGCCATTCCTCCAATTGAAGAGCCAACGAAAACCCTATAATGTGAGTGTATCTGAAACCGGAGCCCCAAAGTGCCCCCGCCAGAAGAAAGTTGATTCCACAGTCTCCAATTACTCGAGTCTAGGCCACCAGACAATGTCACATTGGTAGAATTACATTTAAGGGGGTAACAGCAATTGTGACATGACCCACAACGCCCCCAAGAACGGGTCTCGGTCTGGTACTGGTGTAGAATGATGTAGCAAATAAGAATTCGGAGAAGGAAAGTGTCAGTGACAACGTCTAGGGTTGGGGTCGTCCATTCTAACACATTGGTGAAGACACGACTTGTCTCTGGATGCGGAGGTCCTGGTTCCAACTTTCATAGTTGTCGTGGCTCTGCCATGGAGATTCACGTGAAATCTTCTCAAGTTCTGTTGAGCCGCCTTTGATATGACCTCTTTGTTTTGAAAAGGGCGTAAAGATTCAAACTTTGTAACGTACGTTTAACGATTAGGGTTGAATGTTATAAATGTTTTTGTTGTTGTCACATTTTGGTCACATTTTCATAACTTCCCTCTTACTTCTATCATTTCTAAATGTATTTCATTATTATTTTTTTTGACAATCTTTTGGTTTTTTAATCGCCAAGTTGCAGGAACTCTTTTGAGACTTAATTTTTTTTAGTCTTAATGATTGGTCATGAAAATGAGGCTGTAGCCTCCGTTTTGGTTGTTTAGTTATAGAAACCAAATGGTTTGTTCCAAATGGGTGGCACGTTGCTCGTCTCTTTCTTTTTCTGTTGGCTGGCTACCTATAGTATAGATACATGTTGTTTGTTTCTTTTTTTTTTGTTTCTGTGTTTCCGAGTTTCTGTGGAATTTATAGTTCTGAGTTGCAAAAGGGGAAGGGGGGGGGGGGATTAGTGACAAAAGCTAAACTAATCTGCCGTGATCTGACAAAAGACCTTTTAAAAAATGCGATCATTAATGATAATTCGATTATATGAAAGATATTTTACACACCATTGCAGAAACAACAGTCGCATCATTTTCATCCATGTAACTGTTAAGAGGTCAGCAAGGTGTTTTGTCAGATCACGGCAGTTAATGTCCGCATTAACACCAAAGTCGGGCTTGGCTAGTCAGAAAAAATAAACGGGCATTCATCAGCTGGTCCTTTCATTGTTTACGTTTGAAAGTCAGCCTTATACCCACAATTTTGTGGGTATAAAGTTAGTCAAGAATTCCCGTCTAAAAAGTCAGTACTGAGACTACCCATTTTCGGGCTTATACCCAAGTTAGCCTTAGCCTTCTTAATAATCTCCCCCCCCCCCCCCCTTAGTCGTCCTTGGGGAGTTTTGTTGATATCAATATTCAAATATTCAATGGCCGCTGTGGACTGGCGACTTCCGATACAATTCATTGTTGCAGCAACAAACAGTCGTTACCTCCCTTGATATGAATGTAATGACGTCGTAAAAATGGCCCCGCCAATCTACACTGAAATGAATAATTAGCGTACACTACACAACACCATAAACGTTTTATGTACGGAATGATATTATTAAGCCCTCAGCCTATTATGGATACTCTTGGTACAACAGCACTACCTTTCGTGGCAAAATTTGCTCTGCTTACGCACAGTCGAAGCAAAGATGATAAATACATACGATAGACAACTGAGCGTATTTCACTATATAATAAGTGAGAAAAAAATAAGAGTTGTTCCCTTGGATTTATGCATTTTTTCCACTAAAAGGTGCTTGAGTTCTACTCATGAGAGTTTGGGAAATTTTCGATTGCAACAGAAGGCAATAGCAAAGTATTTTGAATCGAACATTAGTACACAAAGGAAACAAACACAAGTCTCTTGCTGACCTCGGTAAAAAAGGCTTGGATCGTGTATCTTATTATTAATAATTGTTAGTTGAAGGGTATAGCACTTGGGCAGCAGACTCCCTCTGTGGTGCAATGGTAAAGTGGTCGCTGTGGCGTCTGTGCAGATTCAAGTCCTGTCGGAGATGCCCCGAGTCGGATATGATCTTCGTCGCGAAAGGAGCCGATAACGTTTAACTTTAAAACTGAGGCAACAGTTGTTATTTTCTGTTGACCCAAAATGATCTTGGCCTTCTCGCCCAGACTCCATTGTGTATTGGTTTCAATCATCAAGGAAACGCTTAGAGCGATGCGTGTAAATATTGAGGGCAATGAGGAGGAGGAGGAGAAAGAGGAAGAAGGGGGCGTCCCTAGCTCAGTGGTCAAGCCATGAGACTTTGGACGCGGAGGACCGGGGTTCAAGTCCCGCCTGGTGCGGAATATTTTCTCTGGGCCTTTCAGAGTTTCCAATGCTCTGCCCTGGAGATTCACGTGGAATCTTTTCAAATTCTGTTGAACCGCCTTTGACATGAACTTTATGTGTGAAAAAGGGCGTAAAACTTTAAACCATAGAACTTTTAAAAATAATATGAAGAAGAAGAAGAAGAAGAAAAGGAAGAAGAAGAAGAAGAAGACGAAGAAGAGGAGAAAAAGAAGAAGAAGAAGAAGAAGAAGAAGAAGAAGAAGAAAAAGAGGATGATGATGATGAGGAGGGGGAGGAGGAGAAGAGGAGAGGGAGGAGGAGGAGAGGAAAGAGGAGGAGGAGGAGAGGAAAGAGGAGGAGGAGGAGAATAAAAGGAAGAATTTTTCTCCAAAAACGTTTTTGAAAGGCCCTGTGAGAACAGACTGTTAGAATTCAAACCCTGAACCTCAGCATCCATGAATCACAGTTGTTGGCTAGGCTGGTTGGATGCGCTCTCATAAGGAAGCAGAAATCATCGACACTGGAACACGAGACACTGGGACACGACTCTGCCACCTCATACATTCTATTCATATCTATAACAATAATATGATCTTAACAAAATACTCCATAACATAGAACGTTTGTTGAGATTGTTAGTTTCTTTGCCCCAGGCATAATTATACTTAACCTTTGGAAAAATGTCAATGTTTTCAAACACGCCTGGGGTTTTCTCTTTCAAATATTATGTTTGAATATAATGACCCTTTATCAGACTGAAACGTTTCTTCTTCTTCTCGAACGCTTAAACTGTAACGTTTGAAATTGTAGACGCAAACCTCCATTACCGATTGGCTAAGGGCTCAGATTAAGATCTTTGAAACAAACAAAAAACGGTATCCTTCGATCTGACAAGCACAGCCCGAAGATGCACACGTTCTAAGTTTGATAACATAGTGTCGACTAGTTGTGGACAACTCAGCTAAATGTGCATACACACACCGCAATAAACGAAATGAGGATAAAACAAACAACAACAAAAAACTGCCACACAAAAAACAACCCCACACCCACTCTCAAACGAGTCTTGGGAAAGTATTCTGCGATATACCAGCGTCCTATCCAGAAAGTGACAAATTGCCCCTTGTCCGCTTTATGCTATCGAAACCGGGTTAAGCTCCGACCCTATGAGCCATACAGGCTATTAAGGACATACCTATTTTTGCCACACCCACACACATGTATATCAACAGAGCGTAACTTCTATGTGGAAAAAGGAATTGAAATCAAGATGCATTGTACAATAAGCAATATCTAGAAAGTGAGTAGACGTTCATAAGTTCTAAGACACGTTTTAGAATAACGCAACGAAATTGTTATATCACACGAATCATAAGACGTAATAAATAACAAAATAGCGTGACTCAAAATGGAATCATCAATTGCGCAGTGGCGCGCCCTTCACACAGAATTAGATCTGTAATTTGTATTGTCATAATCTTTTCATTCCGGCTGTTTTCTTCTTGCATGTAATTTGTGTCATTACAACTGCTCGTCCCAATTTGGCTTCGCCTTTTCTCCCAGCACTGGCTAACAACATGGCGTTGATGCCAAAAATTATTCATATATACAAGATGAGATCCCGCAAATTTGCGGTGAAAACTGCGTTTAAAAATTACAGATAAAACTAAGTAATAACGTCGCTGTCTCCATTCCTGCAGCACGGACACCCGGTTTGCTTGGAGTATCAGGGACATGATGTACCTGTAATCGAGTGTTCATCATTTTTATTTAAAAACTTAAGACAGAGAAATGACATATCCACATAGCACGTTTTATTGTCACCTACTGGATTTGTTTGTATTCGCAACAGGTCATCATCAACGGAATATTGCCTGCACCATCGATCCTCAACTTTGGCGTCCCACAAGGCTCTGTTATCGGTCATACTTTTTCACCATATAAACACAACCACTCGGCATCATCATTTCAAATTTCGACATCAACCACTACTTTAACGCTGACGACACTCAACTTTACTCTTCGATATCAATGAATAACTGTACAGTGAGACAAGAAACTCTAACCAACTGTGTCCTCGCCGTCAAGTCCGGGATGAAAGACAACAACATAAAATTAAATGACGACAAAACAGAACTTATAGCGTTTAGAAAAAAGGGAAAAGACATAATCATGGGAGAACTGGTCATCAACAACACAGTTATCATCAACTCACATTCGGTTCAAAACCTTGGTGAATTTTTAAACATGCATGCCCGCATAACAAAAGAATGTCAAACATTGCATTGTTAGATGAAGATACATGCAAATTGCTTGTGCATGCACTGGTTACCAGTTGAATCGACTACTGCAACTCTCTCCTCTTTGGGCTGACTCATACCACAATGAATAGATTACTAGTGATGCGAAACAAAGCGGCACGAGTCATCACAAAAACTAAAAAGAATGACCACATCACACCAGTTTTGCAGTCATTACATAGGCTTCCGGAGAAGAAGAGAATTGACTATAAAATAGCCTGTCTTTTCTACAATGTATACACGGTTCAGCCCCTGACTGTCTAAAATGCCTCGTAAATGTTCACACAACAATTAGCTTATTTTACTATATATGAATGGAGACATCTAGAGTAAACAAAAACAAAGTTGTAAAATAACATGTGGCTACGTACTTATTGTTATTTACAACACTAAACAAAAACAAATGTGAATTAAAAATGCCCTTCAATGCTCCAATGGGAAATGGAACAATCACAATCCGTTTATGTTGATCATTCTGAAACTACTGAATTTTCCAAAACTTAATATGCAAAAGGCACTGACGAAAATAATGCTCTACCTCCATGTAACATTTCATAGACGTGCTTCATGCAATAGATTGTGAGGCTTAAAAAATGTTAGAGTGTTTTTTTCATTATATTAGAGTATATTATATATTACATTAGATTTGATTAGATCAGTTTAAATTAGATCAAATTAGATTAGAGTAGAGTAGATCAGATCAGATTAGATTAGATTAGATCAGATTCGATTAGATTAGATTAGATTAGATCATATCAAATTAGATCAAATTAGATTAGATTAGATCAGATCAGATTAGATTAGATTAGATCATATCAAATTACATCAAATTAGATTTGATTAGATTATATATGATGAGATCATATTAGATTAAATTTGATCAGATCAGATCAGATTTGGTTAGATTAGATGAGATCAGATTAGATAAGTTAGATCAGATTAAATTAGATCAAGTTAGATCAGATAAGATCAACTTAGATTAGATTACATATGGCAATAGGGAGCTCTGATTATGACCTAAAAATGACATGCTTGACAAAAAACCCAACGACCCCTCCCTTTACGATGAGGTCATTCCGTTTCTAGAGCCGTTCTGGTGACGACTGGAAGTTGCCACGAGTTGTCTTCACTAAACAGGGGCCATTTCAACAACAAGTCTATCAAAGTAACCGGCCTTGACCGCTCCAATTACACAAGCGAGCGAGCAGAAGAGGCCGCCCAATGACAGCGAAGTGGCGATCCCACCCATATTTAATCATTCATGAGGCCCCGGATTCATTATTCGTCCTCATTTCATTCATATTCATTAATACCACCCGATGACTCATACCACTTACTATTTATTATCTTCTACTTCTCCCCCTCCTCCTCCTCCTCCTCCTCCTCCTCCTCCTCCTCCTCCTCCCCCACCGCGATTATCATCATCATTATTATCGTATCCATTCACCCACTTCTTTCTTCATATTTCTGGATTCATTATTTTCCCCCACTTCGTTCTACATCTCTTGCATATTCCTACTATCATCGTCGTCGTCGTCATCATCATCATCATCATCATCACCCAATCATCATCATTTTTACTAATCACAATCACCTACTCATCCTCTTTCTCCTCGTCCTCCATCACACCTCTTCCTTCTTCTCATCATTCTCTCCCCCATCATCTAGTTCTCACTCTTTCTCCTCCTCCTCCTCCTCCTCCTTCGTAGCTCGTCCTATTCTTCTCCTTCATATTTCATTTTTTTCTTCTCACCCCTTCTTAATAATAAATCATTATTATTTATTGATATATCTCTTCTTACTCCTTCTCCTCTTCCTTCATATCTCGTCCTTCTCCTCCCCCCTCCTTCATACCTCGTCTTTCTCCTTCTCCTCCTGCTTTATATTTCGTCTTTCTCCTCCTCCTCCTCCTCCTCCTCCTCCTTTATATCTCGTCTTTCTCCTCCTTCATACATCGTCTTTCTTCTTCTCCTCCTCCCTTATATGTCGTCTCTATTCTTCTCCTCTTCTTTCATATCTTGTCTTTCTTCTTCTCCTCCTTCATATCTCGTCCTTCTCCTTCTCCTCCTCCTTCATATCTCGTCCTTTTCCTCCTCCTCCTTCATATCTCGTCGTTCTCCTCCTCCTCCTCCTCATCCTCCTTCATATCTCGTCTTTCTCCTTCCTTTTCAATCTCTTCCTGTATCTCCTTCTCCCTACCAACTCCATCTTCGTCATCCTCCTTTTTTTTCTCCTACATCTCCTCCTCTTGTCGACTATCCCAACCATTCCCATCTCTCCACTATTTATAACTCCCAATAATCCCAAATACTTACAGTTCACCTCCTTCCAGAGTACATTATGTAACACCAATATAGTACTTTCCTTCCGGGCCAAAAAACAACAAAACAAGCAAACAAAAACAACGAGGAACAAAACAAATAAACAAAGCCACGCCCAGTCTGTCCTCGGGGCCCGTTGCCAAGACATGGAGGACCAATTAACTTTAATCTGCCACGTCAGAAAAATTCGAAACAGAAGATTCTAAAATCCTGTGTTACCATAAAAGGTGAGACCAGAGTCAAATCGAGACGCAATTATGATGAGTTAAGACCTACCAGTCTGGCCAACCAGGCAGCCAGACGACCAATCATAGTCTTAGATACTATCGATATCTGGCCACTACCCGCCTATTTCTACCTAATCCGGGGCAGATATTTTCGTTCTTTCTCTGTCTATTTTTGTTTTTATCTCCCACCGTTTTCGGCGTCATCGTTGATGAATAAGTGCAACAGAACATATTTCTATAATCATAATTGTCTGAAGAGGTTTTTGGTTTGGAAGTGGGTTTTTTTAACAGCGAAAAACGATACAAAACACATCAAAGTTTCCCCTGTTTATAACCGTTCCCAAAATACAAGTCCGCGTTCGTATTTTTGACAACAAAATAGGGCGAGACGCGGACGGATATGGAATATTTGTATATTTGTCTGGGAATCTTTACAGAAGCAAGAACGTCTTAAGACAGAATCTGAATGGATATGTAAAACGAGCCGGGCCTAGGGGGACGCTGTCGTGCATATTATGAAAGAGTTGGGGCAATTTCCGCTCTTGAAAGGTTCGGGGCTAGAGCGATTGCCCTCCTTGAGAATGACAATTTGAATCAATCACTCCCGCCCACACAAATCTACTGTTCTAAATTTAGACGTCAGAGATCCCCCCGGAAGTAGAAACGATATCCTACGGGCAATTACTGGTTGCTCCCACAATTCCTTCATCTGCTCCCACAATTCCTTCCTGCGAAAAAACAAGTCTTCGCGTTCTTGCCCTCTGGCTGACCGCGCCTCCCCCGCCGATCATTTCAGGAAATCTTCAAGATATGGAGGTCGTGAGTCAAGTGTTTATTAATCATGGTCAAATATTGTGTGTGTGTGTGTGTGTGGGTGGGTGTACGTGTGGGTGAGTGATGTGTGTGTGTGTGCAAACGTACCTGTGTGTGTGTGTTTGTGTGTGTGTGTGTGTGTGTGTGTGTGTGTACGTGTGGGTGTATTATGATGTATGTGAGCAAACGTCCTTACCTGAGCGTTTTGTGTGCTCTCGAGGTAAAGCTTGAAATGTAACAGGTGGGGAAACCCAGTACCTGGCCTCGAGAAATCGATCAATCGATTAATTAGTGATTAAATCACATGATCATTGACGACATACTCGCCCACCTTTCGTGGATGCTATGAATGAAAATTTTCCGCTTCTATGAAATAATGAACAGAGGAACTAGAAATAGCTGTTTCGGGTAAATGTATTTTGACCCTGTTGATCTAATAGGAAAAAGAGCAACAAAACACTGATTACTAGATAAGAGTTACAAATTAGTTTGATATGATTTGCCATAAGATAAAAGTACAATACACAATGTAATGCATGCACTTAAAGACACGAGATTAGCGCCCAGTCTGGGTTTTTCCAATTTTTATTGTTTGCTTGCTATGCTTGTTTGTTTGGTAGAATCCCATTCCTAATGATATAACATTTACAAACGGGTTTACTAAACGTGATTAACAGTTGATGACATCACATCCCTGATAATCCGAACAACGTCGGGTGTCCCTGCTTGTATGACATGTAATCGTTGGCTCAGAGGTATGGTTCTGGCCTTTGAAGCGAAAGGTAGCTGGTTCGAATTCCAGCGGCGACAGCTGTTGTTTATTTATTTTTTTATTTTTTTTTATCAAAACTCCGTATAAACCTATTTGCCACTCCCCTGAACCTATGAAGGTAGGTGGGATCAAGAATCTAGTCCTAGCAAAGACGGACGATACATTCGGAGGTCCCGTGTGCCAGTTGTGCAAGTTGTGCACGTTAAAGAACCCTTGGCAGTTGGAAATCGAGAAGAGTAGGTCGAAATTAATTCCTATCACAAAAAAGTCACAGGGGGCTGATCACCTGCTTGGCCTAATATCTTGAACCAGAGTAAATCCGCCTCATAGAGCGGGTCCTAATACACAGTAATGGCAAAAAGGAACTGGGTAAGAAAGAAAGAAGAAAAGTCATATTGTGATTGTGAAAGGTATGTTTTCCCTCCGCTCTGCATGTGCAGTACATGATGTACCCATGGCATCGCAACAAGTATCGAAGTTAACCTGTTTCCTATTATTACATCTCTTTTATGGAGACTGAACCTGTGCCTGTTGCTATGATAATAATCAATTCCTACCTTCGTTGTGTCTTGACGACGGCCAACGGACACGATGACGTCAGAATGTCTTTCAATTACCAAATTAGGGAAGTGTTATCACCGACTGATCTCTGATGACGTCATACAAGGGGTAGTCACTAACCTGTCAAAATTCCCAAGTCGGTGACAACCGTTGGTAGTGATTGGGAAACTTATTTGATCGTAGTTTGTATCGATATGGTTCTAGTTGGTGACTGGTAAGGAGCGTGGGCGAGGTGAAAAGGGTGTGCATACGGGTTATGGAGGCGAGGTGGTCGAGTGGTCTAGACTACGGACTTCCATGGTCGTGGGTTTGAGTCCGGCTTCAGGCACTTCGTTTTTATTCCTTGGACAAGAAACTTTACTCCGTTTTGCCTCATTCGACCCAGGTGTAAAATTGGGTACCAATTCTCAAACGAGTCTTGGGGAAAATATTCTGCGACAGACCAGCGTCCTATCCAGAAAGTGACAAATTGTCAATTGTCCGCTTTAAGCTACATATGAGCCTTAAAGGTCATTAAGGACATAAAGGATACGGGTCGGGAATACTGTAAGACCAATCATTGCCAATAAGACTTTCTTTCTTATAATAATAATAATAATAATAATAATAATAATAATAATAATAATAATAATAATAATAATAATAATAATAATAAT
>JARBEP010119828.1:1433-12357 GCA_030265255.1 Tritonia festiva
ATTCAATCCACTGACACTTGACATATAGCAATCATTCATTCAATCCACTGACACTTGACATATAGCAATCATTCATTCAATCCACTGACACTTGACATATAGCAATCATTCATTCAATCATTTTTTTAAACAATCACCCATATATTTTTCTTCATCAAAAAAAAAATTAACCCGAAAAAAAAAAAACAACAAACGAAACGAAATTCTGAGCATGTAATATTTTCAAATACAGACAGGCCAACTTACGATTTAAGTTATAATAATAATATATATATTATATAATATATATATAACAATCAATCATTGAACATTCTATTCCGAAAAAAAAAAAGATATATATATATATTTATTTCAAAAAGCCAACCATTTTTCATTCATGACATCATAACACATCCTTCATTCGTTTTAATTCATTCATCAATCCCGTAACTCAATCATTCATTTAAATCAATCATGATGAGGGCACAACGCAATTCTACCAAGCCACGAAACCACCAGAGAGTTATAGTATTATATATCATCATATACAATTGTATCAAAAACCTTGAAAAACAAGTCATTGGATATATCAGTCACCTTATGTACATTTATCCACAAACCCTCGGTCAGAATATTACCAATAGGATGCCAACACACACGCACACGCACACACACACATTCCAAGCACAATCACACGGGTGATAATAAAAATGCCAGGCTCAATCGGAGACTACACACATACACAGATATGCCATCATCAAAGTCAATCAGGTCATCATTTCATCTTCCCCAGCCTCGCCAGAGTCATCTAAAGACCACAAACACACACTCTATCGGGTCATGACCTTTCTCCGTTTTCTCCCAGTCTCTCCAGAGTCATCTACTTAAGACCACACATATACGCTACACAGATATCATCATCATCATCAAACAGTCCGTCGGGCCACTCTAGTTTTACTCTCAACAAACAATCGTGCAATTAAAAACGTTAACAAAAATCTAACAACCCATACAATCATCATTTACGCAGGTAACAAATCTAACAACCCATACAATCATCATTTACGCAGGTAACAAATCTAACAACCCATACAATCATCATTTACACAGGTAACAAATCTAACAACCCATACAATCATCATTTACACAGGTAACAAATCTAACAACCCATACAAACATCATTTACGCAGGTAACAAATCTAACAACCCATACAATCATCATTTACGCAGGTAACAAATCTAACAACCCATACAATCATCATTTACACAGGTAACAAAACAAAAATTAAAAACTTTAAATGAAAAAAATAATAAACGTCTATACAATCCTATAAAATTAACGAAAAAGCACAACGAGAGCTGCTAATTTTTCATGTCATTAACGGTTTAGTGTGTCATCATAACTGAACCCATGGTTTACCACGGTAAAGATAATTTATGTTCACGTTTGTCGGAATCTTTCTATCACTTGTCCACCGATCTATGTATCTCTCTCTCTCCAGCCATTTTTCATATTCACCTAATAATGTGTGTCTCTCGTACATCTCACTTCCAAACTTACACTCGCCGTTTTTCAAGCAGTACAGTTCTGGCTAGTTACTTCAACCTGTTGTTTGGTGCAACACACACACAGTCTTATTCTCCTTCGTTCATCACCAAACATCACAAATACAATAATGATGATGATGATAATAATAATAATAATAACAGGTATGATGTGCTAACACACATAGTACACTAAACCAATGCACAGTTCATTTATTATTCAACACACAAAAAAAAAAATATATATATATATAATCAAATATATCAATAAACTCGTATAGAATGACAGAAACAAACTAGGTATTAAAACTGATATCAACAATAATAAGAAATAACATAAACAAACAATGTAAAAAAATAACATGACTTTGAAAAGATTCATAATAATAATAATTGTGAAGAAAAAAAAATATTTTAAATTCTATTGCACCATCATGCACCAACAGCACACCAACCAACAAAACATTGCAACACTTGTATTATTATTACATCATCATGTCAATCAAAATACGGCAAATACATACTCATATAGTACAGCCTACAAAACATCTCATGGAAAAACGGGATCAATTCTAATAATAGTAACATGCCAGTATGTCGGTAATGACAAACAAATACATCCATCCCACCGAGTGGTTCGTTTCCTTTTACTACAGGGGCTTTTAAAAAAAAAAAATCTACCTTACTTTTTCAATGAATGTAGTAAAACCTTTCAGTGTCAGGTATTCCGGTTTATCGTATCCCCAAAAAACTCGACCATGCTGTCGACAGATAGGTCATTTCAGCGCCCGCCACAAGGCTTCAAACAAATCAAGGTTTAGGAAGAGGCGCTTGCAACACTCATGGGTCATATGAACGTCTGCAAAACCCTTTTATTTATCTAATCTTACAAAACAACCACACGCCGACACTAATACCGAGTTTAAAAATAGAAATAGACGATATGAGTTTGAAAATGACATTGTTTGCGTTGGGAAACAGCCTAGTAGAAGGCACAACAATTGTTTGAAAGGAACATGAAGAGGTCTATCATTGGTAATCAATACTACTATCTTTCTTTCTTTATCAATAACCTTTTAGTACCTTTCGGTGTAAGGTTTATCACCACCACTATTATTATCATTATCGTCAAATAGTATTAAAAAAAGGAAAATAATAAATAACAGAAAAATAATTGAAGGAACAGGGTGATAAGTAACGTTAATGAACTTTTTCACCCCCTTGTTTGTTTGTTGCTGTTTTAGGGCTCTATCGACACAGAAAGGTCATTTCAGCGCCCGCCACACGGCGTCAAACATCACCCCCTTGCTACGTGACAAGCCATATAGATCACATACCGGTACAAGCATACGTGATTAAAATAAGCTTGTATATAAATTACTACTCTTAGTCACTAATAATAATAATAGTAATATAAATAATGAAATTCTTAAAACAAAAATAGCCTACGAACCCAGGTTATATTCTTGACCAAATAAGGTAAAACATGTCACAGAAACAGGTGAGAAATTAAATACAAAACATGAAAAAATACAAAAATATAAACAAAGCAACAACAATTTTTTTTTTTTAATGAGTGGAGTTATTCTTTCTTTCTTATCCAGTTCCCTTTTACCATTACAGTGTAGGGCCAGCACAAGGAGGCTGGATTTCTCTGGATCAAGATATTAAGCCAAGCAGGTGATCAACCCGCTGTGAGGTGAAGTTAGTAATTAAATAAATTAAGATTCTAGACAATATCATTGAAAAAAAATGACATTTTTTTAAAACACATTCCAACATCCTTCTCAACTTGAAAGCAATCAAAATCACAACAAACAACAAAAAATATGTCAACTTTCATTTCGTCAGCGTTTAGCCATCCCAAACAAAAGTCGTAACCACGTACTGCCATGACACACAAACCGTATAGCAATATGATGATTGGATAAATCTATAGAAATGTTTTGTGTTCATGAAATCAGATAATTTCAAGTGCTCTACGCACACAAGAAATTGAAATACTGGTAAAAAGTAATAATTGTAAACTATCACAAACATTGAATCACGATTCTACAGATTTCTTTCTTTCTTTCTTATCCAGTTCCCTTTTACCATTACAGTGTAACACTATGAGGCTGGATTTCTGTGGATCAAGATATTAAGCCAAGCAGGTGATCAACCAACTGTGATCCAACAGATTTACAAGGTTAAATCTTAGAAAATTTGATTGTTTGTTGTTGCCGTTTTAGGGCTCTATCGACACAGAAAGGTCATTTCAGCGCCCGCCATACGGCTTCAAACAAATCAAGGTTTAGGAGCCAATATCAATAGGATTGGGGGCTGAAAACTTTCAACAGGTATAAACTTTTTGTATACAATGATGATGAAAGGCCCATAACATCTCAGTGCTCAGACTGTGACACCTCGAGTGCTTTTCCAATCGTTGCTGTCGGCTCTTGCCAATGGTTTCTGCTTGCAACGTATTCGACATTCATATATCAAGCTCCTGTTTTCTCAGATTTGGGTCAGTGTACGTTAGAATCTTGCTAATCTGTTTGTTTGTTTGTTGCTGTTTTAGGGCTCTATCGACACAGAAAGGTCATTTCAGCGCCAGCCATATAGCTTCAAACAAATCAAGGTTGAGGAAGAGGCGCCTGCAACACTCATGGGTCACAAGCACTTCAGAAAAAGTAAGATAAAGGGGACGACACATAGTTCAAAGATAATCTGTGGTCGAGATATCCATAGGATTGTGCAAAGCATGAACCCTCATGTTCTGTTCATTAATTGCCTGACCCTTGACCCCTGTAACTGCTTCCCTCTTCTCTTTTGTTGATGTTGCAACCAACCACACATTGTAAAGACAACCTCACACAAATCAAATGTTGCCCTGAACCTCCCTCGTCTCCCTTTCTCCCACAATGCAAAACACACAGACACACACTTAATGCAATTTCAAACTCCTCCCCAAAGAAGAATGTCAAGCATTCATCTTAAAAAAGTTCTTAAGTTTTGAGTTTAACGCCCTTTTTTTAACGGCGGTTCAAACAGAACTTGATAAGATTCCACGTGAATCTCCAGGGCAGAGCCTTGAAAACTCTGAAAGGTCCAGAGAGAAAAAATTCTGCACCCGGTGGGATTTGAACTCTGGGCCTCCGCATCCGCGTCCAAAGTCTAGTGACTTGACCACTGAGCTAGGGAAGCCCTGGCTTGACCACTGAGCTAGGGATGCCCCCCATGCATTCATCCATTCTAATGGCAATGTAATAATGTAAACTATAGCATGACTTTGGCCTTTGTGATTAAACAAACCGATCATTGGAAACTTGCCAAAAACCAAAAACCAACACGCAATCTACATCTACTTTCTTTAACTAAAAATGGGAATGATAATAATACATCATCACTGGAAAAAAATATAATTTTTTTAATTAAAAAAAAATTGATTAGACGTTTGTTATAAGAATTGCCAAACACCTCCATCTTATATTTCCCAACATACACTCCTCCATGATCTATACTTTCAATATTGTGCATTGTTTGAACATGAATCAAAACAGAATGGATTTCTACTAGCAGTTCTACAAACATCTTTCTACCAATTCTCACACTAACACACACACACAGACAGACACAGACATACACACACACACACACACACACACACAGACATTGCACACTATATTTGTAGATGTCACACATTCCTCCACTACTTTTCAGAGAGAAAAAAAATCACACTTTATTGTACGACACGCATTCCCGCCCGCACCAACATGCACTTCTTTTTTTTTGGTACCTAGAAAAAATTACCCACTCTTATTTTCTCCTGTGTCATCACCACACATGTTCACACTAATGAACTCTTCATTCCATCAGAACACAAAAATATTGGCGCTTAGTATGACTTGTATGCAGCAATCAAATGCCTTAGCTACAGAAATGACCAGAGCAAAAACTCTCCAAGTCTGCCAAAAAGTCTCCCAAGGAGAAGATTCAATCCCCAAAAGAGCCTCAATCCCCAAAAGAGCCTCTTTCGGGTCGTCTTTGTATCATTGCCTTTCTTTCTTCTTTCTTATCCAATTCCCTTTTAACCATTACAGTGTAGTGCCAGCACTATGAGGCTGGATTTCTCTGGATCACGGTATTAAGCCAAGCAGGTGATCAACCCACTGTGATGCATCATTGCTCGACTTGCAAAAGTTAAAATTTCATTGGAAAAGGTTGGTATGATCATCACTTGCTTTAACATTAATTATCCTCCCACTAAACTACACACATTTTTACTTCAAATGGATTCATTGCGTGTTCTACTTGATGTTGCCAACAGATTTCAATTTCCGAATCAATAGATTGGAGACCTATTCTTAAATAGCAGATGTCGTTTCCGGTCCTCAATAAATCAGAACACAAAAATGACAAATACATTATCTGATTGGTCGGAATCTTTAGCCCCTAGTCACATCAGTTCCGGTCAATTCAGATATTCGTAAATGACCATATAAATTCACACCACTCTTCATACAAACTTATACGCACATAACTTTGTGTATTAATGAACGTAATAAACCCATTATCCTTATCAAGCCGTATACCGTATATTTTTATTATCATTGTACACACATACAAACACACGCAGATAAAACCCCAGCTATATATTTACACACGTATACAAAAAAAAAAAAGCTCCCGTGTATAATAACAATAATAGATGCTACATACACACGCTTTCACCACATCACCAATACACACACTGTGAACACATCACCAACACACACAACAAATACACGTATGTATATAATTTATTATATCATTATCTATGCTAGGTATATAACATGTATATTGTATATAACAGATGTAAATGCGTGAACCCAATGATATCGTCGATAGCAATGTATAAACCTGGATATAAAATAGAATGAGCCAAAACGACGCTGTCCGATCCTAACCACACAACTTACATTTTTCACGTTTCTTCTTCTTCTTCTTACTTGTGATGCAAAAGTATGTTTAGACCGTGAAATTTGAAATGGGAGAACTTGTTTGTTTGTTTGTTGCTGTTTTAGGGCTCCATTGACACAGATAGGTCATTTCATACGGTCAGATCACAACACAAAACTATGCATTTTATTAATTGGCTGACGTTTTCTCTTCAAAACTGGATGTTTTTCAAATATTAACAGACCTGTACATGCCCATTTCCAAAATTATCTGAACTTTTCGGTGAACAGTAGCAATGGTAATAGCAGCATAACTGAAAATGGACAAAAACAGGAAGTGGTCTAAAATAAGACAAATAGGGATATGGATGTCCACGGAAAGGATTTTTTCTGATTTATACCTATTCAATCCTCTTCTATTTTTATCTGGTTGGAAAACCCGACTTTAGTGGACTCATTTATTGTCTGAACATTTACAGGTCTGATCTAATAATGCGTCTTCTGGCAGAAGAATAAAAAATGAGAAAAAAATTGCACTTGTACGTTAGGATCCAACAGCGTCAATATTATACCTTCGATAATCTAACGAAAGACAAAGCCTGCTCCTCTCAGCTCAGTGTGTAATTCGACATTTAACCAAAAAAAAAAAAAACACTTTTAATTCTAACTTCATTTTTTTTTTTTTTAATAGACATCATTAATAAATCTTGACAGAGAGAAAAACTACAGAAGTGTCGAGTTCTGGTGTGTCGAGTTTTGGTGCTGGACAACCGAGTGTGACCGAACTCTTCATATTTACAAAATCGAGAGAAGCACAGAAACTTTCCATCAAAATATTATACTATTGGAACACTTTGTCTTTTCATCGCTATTTCCACTTCTTCCTTTCTCTTCACAGCCTACCCGAACAACAACAACAAAAAATGTATATAAAATTACAACAAAATAAAATGGTGCAAGAAACGAACTTGTTTTTTTTCCATGAAATTCAAATCAACTCTTTCCCTATATTTCACTGGACACTGACTGCATCATCTGGTGCTTGTTTGTTTGTTGCTGTTTTAGGGCTCTATCGACACAGATAGGTCATTTCAGCGCCCGCCATGTCTGGTGCCCGTGTATTACCGCACACTGTGCCCGAGGTAACCGACGTTTGTTTCATAACTATATAAATAAAAAACACTAAACAAAAAAAGGGCGGGTAAAATAGCAAAGTAGCGTAGGGAACTGTTTCGCTGCACACCGCGTCAAAGCGCACTGACTGGTGCCTATGTATAGCTGCACACCGCGTCAAAGCGCACTGACTGGTGCCTATGTATAGCTGCATACTGCGCCCAAGTCAACCGATGTTTGTTTCATAGCTATAAAGAATACACAAAATAAAGGGGGAAAACAGCATAGGGAAATTATATCAACAACTAAACAGGAAATAAAAACGTAATCTATAAATAATGCATCGCTAATCCATCAACTTTCATCACTTCAACTCCAGAACACACACACACACACACACACACGACTTTCTTTGTACGCGTACATCAATTCCTGTTTACATCTTTCAGTATCGGCACACAACACACGTGTCCGTTCTTTCGTTCATCGCTTCCCTGGTTTACCTTTCGGTGTCAGGATAACACAACACACACACACACACAAACACACATCACTGACAAACAAGTAGATTGGTAAAGATTGCACTCCACACACTCTCCATTTAAAACAGTCACACTATATTCAATTCAATTCAATTCAATTCAACATACACCAAAAACGGTCTATCATATTTAAGAAAAAAAAAACAACATTGTTGAAAAAAATATATATAATAATAATAATAAGCAGGCACATATAATAATAATAATGTATATGATATATCAATTATATCAAGTATAAATAGTTAATATGTCGTCATATATATCAAACTTGCATACACTGTAGATCTTGCAGTTCCACTCAAACTCCAAACAATATATATAATGTAATATACCATCCAATTCCATCAATATCCATAGAAATAAATTGCACATATAAAATTATTGTGTTATAAAAAAAAGTAAAGTCATTCATGATAATAATAATATTATTATTATTATTATTCTGTATCGTCATCAACATATTTCATCGTCATCGTCATCATCATTATCATTGTTTTATATGTATAGAGAGATATATATATAATGTATATATATATATATATATATATATATATATGTTATTAATATGCACATGAATTTGAGAGATGGAGGGGTAGGGGGGATTGGGGCGGGGCAGAGAGGGGGGATGTTGGGGTAGAGGGAAATGGAACTCTTTTCAAAGGAGATAGAAACAGTATGAAGATCAATGGATGTTTTCTGAAGTGCGAATGAAGAAATGGCGGCGAAAAGAAAGAGAAAAAAAAAAAGAATTTAATTATCATCAACAATCATTTATCATTTTCACAATTGAACAGAGAACTGAAGAAAAACAAAATTGATAATTATAATAATAATAATAATAATAATAATAGTAATAATAATAATAATAATAATAATAATAATAATAATAATAATAATAATATTATATAGCAAGGCGTTACAATGTTATTTCGTGATATGTATGTAATGTGCGTATGTCAGTGTGTGCATCAGTGCTTTCTTTGCATTTGTGTGTGTGTGTGTGTATGATGAGTGTGTGAGCATAGTAGTAATAGTAAATTATTATGACAGCTTTCTAACCAACTATGCAGTACTTTTCCTTTTCAAAAAAAAAAAAAAAAAAGTTTCACGACCTTTGTCAACACATAAAGGTCATATCAAAGGTCATATCAAAGGCGATTCTAAAAAACTTGAGAGGATTCCATGTTAATCTCCAGGGCAGAGCCATGAAAACTCCGGGAAAAAAACCCACACTAGGTGGGCTCAAAGAAGTTTTCCTTTGCTAAATGGATGTCAGGTATATAATATATCAAAACATGTCTTTCATTCAGTGTATAAATGATAACGTTGGGAATTCTTCATTGCGTACTCTTTGAAGAGACAAGATGGACTTGAACATTGGGATAACCTTTAAGACTTGGAATATTTTATCGACAATTTTTTGAAAAATCGCCATTTGTATAGATAATTCTAATTCTCAATTTCTATTTTTTGTTAAATATTTCAAATGTAAACAATTTCTATAAAAGAGTTCATCAGCTATTAATTCTGGCAAGCTAGCAGCATCGTATAAACGATTACAAAAAGGTGGTAAAACAACAAAAAGATCAAATATAATGACAGAACAGAAACATCACATTCTTGATTTTAAAATTTGATGTTTTGTTTCAATCAAGTCCAGCTGTACATGTCTTCGTTTGTTTTTTGTGTTTTTTTTGCTGTTTTAGGGCTCTATCGACACAGGTAGGTCATTTCAGCGCCCTGATGTCTTCGATTCCCCCCGCGCCACGTGTCGGGCGGCAAATTAATGACGCGAGGCTTGCAGACAGTGCATGGATAACGAGAACAGGAGATAACTCATCTTCCTTCTGTGAAGTTATTTCTCCAGTATTTTCGGAGAGTGAAATTAGATTTCCAAATGTATCCTGGTTAAGTCGTGTAGTTGTAGTTTTCCCTCATTCACCGTGGCAATCCTCCGTGAATTACTTCAACGATAACGTTCTCAAGTTGTTAGTTACATATATACGCCCTTGGCAACTCGTAGAGCTCGTATCAAAGGCGGTGTGAATGCTTTGTGTTGAATTATTTTTTTAAAAACGAAAAATATTGTATAAACTTGTTGAACAGACCGTGAATCATGTACGCACATTATAATAACGTGCGGAGAAGAAAAAAAAAACAAAAAAACAGAACGGATGCCTATGTAGTATTATATATGTTAATTAAATTATTAACGTGTAGTATTCATATTACGTATATCATATGAATAAACACAAGCTATTTTATGTAACACAGTTTGATTGATGAATGCCTATGTGGTTGGTGTTCACAGATGCTTGCAGGTGTGCTCCAATATGTATGATAACAGGTGATAGTTTCATCTCATCACCCAAGTCGTCGTCGTCGTCGTCGTCGTGTTTTCCTCCTCAACTCCTGTACGTGACTGATAATGGCAATGATAATGTAGTTGTAGTCAAAAAAGGGTGGTGGTGGTGGTGGTGGTGGTGGTAGTTGTGGCAGAAGTGGTAGTGGCAGTGATGGTAGCATCGACACACTCATACCAAGTTGTATTCACGCAAGTTGAGTTGCAAGATGGTATCCTTGACAGCGGCAAACACAAATCTTATGTTCTCCGTATCTGAAAGACAAGACAACATGGGGGGAAAATGTTAGTCCGGAAGTGCTAAAGTCCCTTTTCAACACAGAAAGGTCATATCAAAGGCACTGTCGCATCGCATGCTGTATTGCATGTTATATAAAAAGTTCTAACGTTTGAAGTTTAACACCCTTTTTAACACATAAAGGTCATATCAAAGGCGGTTCAACAGAACTTGAGAAGATTCCACG
>JARBEP010120939.1:0-12351 GCA_030265255.1 Tritonia festiva
AATCAAGGAGTATATTATAGATATTAAGTTATTGCAACCTGAATAAGAATTAAACAATTTGACTGCATTTAATTGAATACATGCTTTTTCAATTTCACTTTATACGTTTCTTTTGTTTCTATCGCGGTGACATATTTTGGCAAGTTATTCCAGAGTTTCAAAGCATTGTATGTAAAAGAATTGAGACTGTTTTAACGCTGGGCAATTCATATGAATGTAAAGAGTGTCTTGTATTGTAGCCATGGACCTCTGATACTGAAAAATAAGTTGAGGCTTTCTTCGTGTGTACATTGAGCATCATATTCAAGGTATCTAAATCTATGATCAATACTCAAGTACTTTAATTCAATAAAATCACAAAAATCCAGGTGTTCCCTACTGTCATAGTTTAAAGTAAATCTGACCATCTTATTTTGGGTACATTGTTGTCTATTGTTCAGGTTCTGACATAGTCCTTTGTTAGTAAAAACATACCTTGTCAACATATCAATTCTCTGAGTCTGTATCGTTGTTTGTTTTGGTTCCTGTTTGATTTTCTTTGCTCTTAGGAACATTCACAAACCCCAAACATTGGTCTGCTCTGAGCAGTTAACTGTTACCCCATTCTTTGATTAATACTGATCAGTGTATTGCTCATGGTGCCAGTAAAGAGTTGTGGACACAGTGGGCTGATCACCTGCTGGTCTGACATTCTCGGATTCAAAGAGTTTCCGGCTCTGTGGTCAGTCGTGTTTGGTAGTCGGGGAGCCTGCACTTATGGTGGGTATCTTGTGTGCCTTTCATGGCTGAACATGATAATAATAATAGTAATAATGATAATAATAACATTAAAAGGCAATTTTTTGTTTGGTTAACAATAAGGCTGGCCCCAACACTGCTCTGTGGTATTAATGGGGCTCGATCAAACAAAAAAACATAAATGAACTGTCACTAATAGGCCTATCTATCAAAACGCGATCAAAGCAGTATTGTAGACTAGATACTTGTCTAAACTAGGAAAAGAACGGAGATCTGGAATACAAAATAGACGTTGGTTAAGTACTTTCACGAAAGACAATAAAGCATGATAACTATATATTTAACTAATCTATTGTAAATCGCTCTCCTCTCATCTAAACATCCTGTCACCAAGAGGGATATCAAGCAAGGTTTGCAAATGTTATAGTGACAGAACAATACAGAAAAATAGCCATAGAAGAAAAATGGAATGTCGACATTAGAAATCGAACCAACACCGAGGTGTACGACAACACCGCCAAGCCGGAGACAGAGGCCACGCCTAACCAACTGAGCTAATTAGCCACGCAAAAAATGGTTCATTAGTCAAGGCATTCGAGCGCTCATATCATCCGACATCGCCCACTGGTGTGAAATCAAACTCCAATTGAAGAGAGACCAAGAGGGATAGACATGAAATGAATAAACGTTTGAGTGATGGTTACCACGCAATACAAAAATGTGCGCACAAGAAAACGGAATTTTAAGATTTGTAAGGCGTGAAAAAGAATAAACGCCAAACTAAAAGCACTTACAACTAGGTAATGATATTTCATGTAACATCTATACTTTCAATTTTGAAGACCATGTCCCTCTTGATACTCTTTTACACTGTGTCCCGGCTCATGTCAAATTTATCAAAACCCCTATCTTACGCTGTTGTTCCCCGATATCTTTAGAATTTGACAAATTATATCATACCTGGACATCACTTGATGGGAAAACTAAGAATCAAATTGACTACATTGTGATCAAAAAGATGTGGAACTCTGTGATACAAGACGTTACCACAAAACCAAATGCCGACTGTGACACAGACCATGAACTTTTGGTCGCAACCTTAAAGCTGAAATTGAAATGTAAGAAAGCAGCCATAAGAACCATCCGTTACAATGGACAGACAAGTAAAGAGAACTTCACTATTGAGGTCAGAAATCGTTTCATAGCACTACTCATGGACATGAAAGAAAAGGAACCAGATGAAATTGCAGAAGAGGCAGAACAGATTTTCACTGAGACAGCATCACAACATCTAAAGAAAAGATCCATTAGAAAGCAACCATGGATAACTGATGGGGTACTGAGCAAAATTTAAGATAGGAAGGAAGAGAAAACAAAAAGTGGAATAATCAGCAATGCTTCTAAGATAACAGCAAAACATGTAAAACAACTATGTGTAAGAGAGACAAGAGGAACTATCTGAAAAGGGCAAAAAAAGAGATGGAAAAGATATTGTAAAAAAATGTACTCAAGCAATCAGCAATCACACAGAATACCCACAAAAGAAACAAAAGAAACAAAAGAATCATCATGAAAAGAATTGAAATTAAGATAAAAGACGAGGTCAGCAACACACAGGCAAGATTTAGAGAAAATAACGGAACGAGAGACCATAGATTGAACTTGCATATGGTCATGAAAAATATTGAGAAGTAAATGTCAGCCTACACATCTGTTTCATCGACTATTTAAAGGCATTTGATGGCGCAAAACACCAAATGATGTGACAAACTACACGAAATGAATTTTCATCTAAATTCACCCACCTGTCACTATATGAAGGACAACGCCCAGCTGTAAAATGGAGTGCGGAACATCAGAATGGTTTCCTGTCAGCAGGGGTGTGAGACAAGGATGTATACTATCACCACATCTTATCAGCCTATACACGGAAAGAATAATGAGAGAAGTCGAACATGACCAATGGAGGGATTATTATGATGAACTACAAATACAAGGAGCAAGATTATGAGACTTAAGATATGCCGATGACAGCACTTTTAACATAACGCCAATAGGCTCAGATAATCTAATAAAATCTATGTAATCAGAGAGGGCTACATTTGATTGTATAGAAAACCAAAATTATGGACGTAGACAAGTGCAAAGAAGATGCTATAGTTGAAGTTGATGGGTAACAACTAGAACGAGTAGGAAGCTTTGAATATCTTGGGGCCAGAATTGAAGCAGAGGTGAAATCAACACAATCTTCTATTTATATCTGTTTGGAAAAACGATATAGAAAGACACCCTTATTGCGTACACATGGAAAGTGGTACGCTCTAGAATCCATGACTCTATCAATGGTCTCTGGCCATTTCTCGTCATACAGACTACTTCACGTAAAGCAAAGGGACCTGATTATTTTATTATTGAACTCGACAAAAAGACGACAGCAAAATACATACACAGGCAGCAAAAACGAATATGAAACTGCAGAAGATCGTATCGTGTGTTTTCTTTATGGTTAAGACACTTGGTGTCTGTTGCTGCATTGGTGACACGTGGTTGACTGATAGGGGTCGATACCTTATCCTGCTCGTTGTTTCCAAGTGCTGTCCAATATTATCCAACCTCGACCATGCCGAGGGCCCGGCCGCGGTCTTCAATTGAAAATTTTGGCATTGCGGATTTAAAAAAAAGAACAATCAAAAGCTTGAAAGTTTTCCCTAGCAAACAAGTGTTACTCATGAAGAAAAAGCAAAAGTTATGTAAGATCAAAGAATAGATACACGTGTTTTCGATAATCGCTATTAAAGTCATAACACGTGAAGATTTCTCACTCATGCCACGTGTTACACATATTTCAACTCTCTACTCATTACAATTTGAATTGAATCGGCATGAGTTAACTTGGTTTTCTAAATATTCAAAAGTGTTGCGTTTTTAAGGCCGGTCAGTATATTAATACAATTTTTGAGTTTTCTAATTGGGATTGTATCCATTAATTTACTTTCTGAATCATCAACAATTTGGCAGGCTAATTTGACAATGGGTGTAAACTCTAAGACGGGCTCTGTTACCAGTAGAGTTTCGAAATTTGCACTGGTTGACGTGACCAAAAAATGTTTTCACGTCAAGACAGGTGATCGTCAGGGATGTCTCTCTTCTCCTGTTCTCCTGTTATCTCTCTCTCCCCCCTCTGACTCCCCCTCTCTCTTTTTTACAGGTTAAATCATGACCCAGTCTTTTGCAGACAGACGAAATATAACGCCAAAAAAACAAACAACAACTACGAGGCTCTCACCTTTGCTTTTTACTTTTTAGCTTTTGATTTTGAGCCCTTCAGCGGTCCCTGTTTAAAATCTATTTGTTATAAATTGAATTTATAAACACACACAAAAATCTGCACAGCCAATATGGCATATTCAAGTCCCTTGCAAAAACCAGAACCAAATCTTCCCGGTCGCAGCAAACGATATGATTTTGATGTCATGAGCTTAGACAAATCAGTGTCGATTCGATTATAGTAACAGATCTGTTCTTTATGTGCGTATGGGATAAACCCCACTCATTTGCTTTCAGGGGGAAATGTTCCAAGCAATTTACATGTTCATCTCTTCCGCTATTGCAGCAAATTATCGACATTTTCATTCACTTGCAATGTTTATTAAGTATAATCGATATAATTGATATGCTTTACTGTACTAAAATCATCTCTTTTTCAAGTTTGCAATCTACAACCCAAATGCCGAATTATGTACCAAGCAATGTAATGATACATTTTTTTCTTTCTTTATCAATTCCTGTTATACCTTTCGGTGTCAGGGTAAAGTTAATAATGACAATATTTAAAAAAATCATCAGTTGAAAATGGATTACACATTTTGTCAATTACAATTGGAATAACATGTCTACATATTGTATTGTTTGTGATAATATAAAAGGGATAAGAATAGGATGAAATCGGCATCACTACCTATGCCACTACTAAACGCTCATCCATTTATTGATGGTTAAACAAATTCTTGGCACTTAATAATTATATATTTGTGTGATTTCTACACACATTTTTAGTAGCAGGGACGAAGAGGGACAAGTGTTTCCATTCCTTCATCCTGTGTGCAATTGAGTAAAGAGATACCTTGTAATGACATGTCATTTGTCAGAGGAGGCTACCGTGTTTTGTCTTTCTATCTACCACCATTATATTATATCCAAACAAACAAACCAATCAAAACAAAACTACTTTCTAACCCAAAAGCTGTAAATGCTCACATATCAATTTCAATCCATTTTAGCGTGTTGTATCTGATATTTTTCGAGCAAAAACTAAATTGTACTCTTTAAATATTACAATAATTTATACATGAGTTTTTAGTTTGAATTACTTATTGATTCGTTATGACTTTTATATACGATTGTTGTGAAGGCAGTATTTTTAACCAATAATGTCGCATTGAGTTTGTGGTAAGCTGTGACACTTTTCATGTCAAGTGGTACAAATCTCGCTTCCAGCACATAGCTGTTATCTCACGGCAAGTCTCTTTAGTCCGACTATCTCACTCCACTCATTTGTAGAACGGGTACCATAATATCTTAGCTGTGAAAGTATTATTTTACTGATAAGTGGCCAGGTTTTTAGAATCGTCCTGTATCTGCATAACCCTACAACCTCGACCGTAGAGCTTATAGTCCGCGAGCAAGTATAACCCCCCCCCCCCCCTTAGGTGAATTTATGGCACCTATTCTTTCTAATAGTAGAACCACTGAGGAGTGATATTTCACTTGTTTGCCAAAATCAAGTGTTGCCAATACAGAGTTATGGCCCTTGAAAGATCATCAAGTGCAAATTTGGGAATGCTCTTTTAAAATTCTTTGTATATAAAAAAAAACTACCCAAGATAACACCTTACAATTTGACAGGTGTTAGAGAAACAATCATTCTACGAGTCTATAGTCTTTATACAGTCAGGGAAATAAATTTTACTTGTTTTTAAATGACAATTGTCACAATTTTCATTAAAAATCAACATTGCTTTGATATTATTGAACCTCGGAAGGAAACAATTGTTTTAGTGAACAGACTAGATAACCATAGTTCCAAATTGGCTTTCCATGCTCTTTGTTATGGTTGTAATTATTTTGGGACAATAAATAAAATATTTGTAGAAGTGGAAACATTTAAAATGAATTACTTTTGTAACATCATATGTGAAAGAATGAACCAACCAACTCCGACGTTCTCATTGTTCATCTTCACTCTAATTGTCACTGACTTCTTCCTCTGAATCGAACAACCACTCTATTTCATCGTTATGGGTATCATCGCCATTTCTGTCTTTTATCTTACTGTCCTCCTCTGCAAGAATATCCACAATTTCATTTGGGAATATATCACCATCACACCAGTTGATTTCAAACTTGCCACATTCGTAACGTTTCCAGCCATTATTTTCTGGGTTTGGAAGGCTTGGATGTGCTTCAGACGCAAGCCTCCATATCATAGCCTGGTAATCTGCCCTTTATGATTCAGCAAGGTCATACCACATGGAGGCAGTTGAAAAAGGTCCATACCACGGAACTGAGATAGGGGTCTGTCGTCCCCTGGAGAGAAGGGTTTTTTCACCACAGTTTCAAATGGATTCATAAACCTTTTTATAGCAGACATTTTTTTTGTTATCCCACAAGCCTTTCACTCTGACTGATATTGGCTGGACCAAGTTCCCTGCGACTACTGTTGTTGTCATCATTGCTAATACCAACAATTGTATTGATAGCAGAAACATAACTTGCACGATTGCGACTGGTGACACACCATCTGTAATATTCAGGGCGGTTCTTTCTAAATCCAATGATTCCTCCTTTCGTTTTTGCGTGCTTGTTGATCGTTTGCTCGATAGTAAAGTCAATTGCTGTTCGACAGTTGGGGTGACTTGATTTGTTGACAGTGAATCCTCCATCTCCGAGAAGCACTTCAGCACCCGGATGCGAGTTGTATATATTATGTTAATCAAGCTTATGCAATTTGGAGTCAGATACTTTGCATAATCATGGTGATCCATAGAGAACACTAAAGGACAAAGCTGTTGAAGACATCTGGTGTAAAGGTCAAAATCGTTGGTCTTGGTTGCCCTAAGAAATCTTAGGGGAATCCAAACTTTGTCGATATACTGTACCAAGAATTGTGCTGTTCTGCCATAGTTGCCAGCTCATACTTCTTCCTTAAAGTGAGATAAAAACTCTGAAAAGGCATCAGAAAAAATGACTGTGTCATGTTTTATTGGATCCGAGTGCATTTCTTTAGCTGCATCTCTGGCTTCTTTAACAAGCTTTGTCATTCTTTTATTTTGGAAATTGGATTGAAAGGCAGCCGTTTTTGCAGGTGGTCCATAGACTCTTATGTTGTCAATATTTATAACAGGCTCCGCTCTAGGTTTTACAAAACACGGTTGAAGCTGTTGCGGTCGGTATGCTTCTGATTGTTTGTTTGTGGTCGAAGCACTAAAATTGTTGACATTTTGAGAGGCCTCAGAGCTCGTGGAAGGTTGAGGAATGACTTCAGGTTCATATATGTTGAAGTAAGGAATCAATGTTATAATGTAATTTTCAACTATAGGTGTTTCATTATCATCAATACTTTTTAAATAGCACAATCACGGAAAAATACAGTGAACAAGAATGAGCATGTTTTTTAAATAAAGAAAATATGGCTGCCCAGGATGAAGGGCATAACTCTGATACACATCCAGTGATGAGCCCTCTTAATCCTCGCTTTTAATCACATGGGCTTGAAACTTAATTCATAGTTAAAAACGGTAGTTTTATGATACTAATTTTGATTTCATTTTACAATTCCGAGATATAGCGGGTTGAATTTCATTTTTTACTCTTTGGATAACTAACAAAAATGATTTTTAATTAAAATAACGCAATTTTTAAAGCCTTGAAACATATTCGCATGATACCATGATATTTTTTGGGATTGTAGAAGCATAATGAATGAAAGTTTAATTATTTTTTTTTCAATGTCATGACAGGGCCATAACTCAGTGATAGCAACACGATAACATTAACAAACAATTGGAATTGTACTCTCAGGGTATCCAACTGACAGAAAATATGGGTCTCATAAATTCCCCCAGGGGTTTCTCCCACGGGCCCCGGACTAGTATGCTTTTATCTAGTGTTGATTGCCAGAAATTTGATTGTGAGAATTTTTAAATTTTGAATAGTTCCCTCAATTTGAATTATGGGATCGGGCTGTACCTCTGCTGAATGGAGCTGATAGATCACATGGAATTGTGTTAAAACGTGTCAATAATGATTGCAGTAAATTAATGTGGTCCGAAAGGTTCAGACGGCGATATAAAACATAATGTTGGAATTCACCACTCGTTATATGAAAGTAATAATTCCCCTACTTACTCCCTCACTCAGTCCCTTCATTTTTCAGCTCGTGTGGGCAGGTGGCGCTGCAGTGTTGAATGTTGCACCAATTGTCTCCTTCTCTGGTGGTCATGGACATACCTCATACCTCATTCTCATCACTGAGGTGGTCGTAGAGGAGACATGTCGGATGGTTGTCTACGCCATTCCTTTCCGTGTTCTGCATTCATTAGGGGGGCAGGGTATTTCCATGCGTGTTCAGTCCTCGATGCTGCCCTTGGGTCGTCATCCTCTTTTCCTATCCCCTTCCAGCGTTCCACGTAGAACATGTTTGAGCAGGATATGCCGTGACAAGTGTCCAAACCATGAGATTTTCTTCTTTTGACGATTGCTAACAGGAGCTCATGTGAACCGATCAGATGATTTAGTAAACTATGAATATACAAATTTATTCTGCTTTCGAACCTTCCAAGATATTTCTAAGAGCCACTTGAAACACTTAGTTTTAAACATGTGGACTCTTCTGGTCGCCTCTGCTGTCAGTGCCCAGCTTTTACATCCATAGAGCATTATAGGACAGCGCCAAGGATTTGTATAATATTTTTGTGGAGTATTTATCAAGCGGTTCACGGATATTTTGTTCTTTTCCTCGCTGAATTCAATGTCTTATGCCTCAGATCTTGTTATAAATCTCTTAGTTAGTTCTTGGAGTTTGTCATCGGCCAACATAAGGTTACTAATGACTCTTCCAATCACGGATTTTGTGGACTGGAAGTTGTGGAGAGTTTCACTCATTATATTTTCTACCAGGAGGTTAAACAGCATTGGCGAAAGGAGGCACCCTTGTTTTACGCCAACTTCAGTTTTGAATTTAGTTTTCTCCAATTTGGGTTTTAAGAACGCTGCACTGCTCGATGTGTTATAAACTGCTTAGACAGCTTGTATCCGACCTTTTTGTATGCCGAATCTTCTGAGTATTGGCCAACGGCCGTCATACTTTACTCTGTCAAATGCTTTTCTAAAGTCAATAACATTGTGGAAAAGATCTCTTTGATGTTGTAAACGCTTTTTCATTAATACACAACAGTTACTTGTTCAACTGTGCCTCTTAATGGTCTAAATCCTGCTTGCTCTTCTGCTAGATGTTCTTCGGCCTCTTTCTTAAGTCTGTTTGATATGATTCATAACATGATCTCACTGGCGTGCGGTATAAGGCTGTAATGTTTGCCTTTGCAGAGGTTAATCTTTTTGGGCAATGGGATCATTCTGCGTCCATTCTGGAGACAATCTTTTTTGTTTCACCATGTCTTTTGACAAACAGTTGTTACTACATACAAGCATGTCTCCTCTATGATTGAATATTTCATCTGGGATATAACTCACTATGATTTAAATGGTACTTTAAATTGTCTTGCATGTTTTACATTTCAGAAATCCAACAAGCCAACAATAATGGATTCGGATGTTGACGAACGTCGCTTTATATTTCCATCCAACGAATCTTTGAAAGAAGTAAAGGTACCTGAGAAAGCAACGCTCCTAGATGCCTTGACTGAATTTGTTACCCAAGTGATTTTTGACATAATTCTAGGTGCTTCTATCAGCATGGTTGGCATTGTAGCGAACATTATTAACATCGTTGTCTTCATTCGACAAGGAATATTCTCTGACGGTAGTAACCTCAACCTCTTCTGTTTGGCCCTGAGCGACCTGGGTGGTGTCGTCACAAGCCTGTTTTATAGTGTTGGGATTTCTGTTACTTTGGCAGACCTCCCAGATCTGTCCTGGGATCCCTTCTCTCTAACGTACTTGGTAATATATTGGCCTAATGCGATGTTTGTAGTATCCACCAGACTCCTGACTGCCTATATAGCGTTTGAAAGGTGCATGTGTGTAATGTTGCCATTTCGTGTTAAAACGTTGTTCGCTCCTCGTCGCTCATTGGTTTACATACTAATAATGTTTGCTTACTCATTCCTAAGTCACATTCCGATTTATCTGACACACAGTCTGGAGTACGAAATACAAGAAAACACAAACATTTCCAAACTGGTCTTGGCGTTTGGTCCAGGTAAGGAAAGAGCGCTGGATATCATCGCTTATCTTAACTATTTTGTATTAACCGTGGCCACAGTCATCATTGTTTTTATTTGTACCGTGATAACCAGCTCACACATCAAAACATCCAAAGAATGGAGACAGAGTGTCACCAACACTGGTGGGGTTAAATCCTCAACTGATAAAACCAATACCACCACCACTTTTGATATCAAGGAAACTGCTGATGGAAAGGATGAAAGTTGCAAGAATAAAAATGTGAAGTCTTCTACAGACAAAGAAACAAGACTTGTTAAAACAATTACGTTGGTTTCAATCATTTTTTTGATCTGTAGTGTACCAGAATTAGCTTTTATTGTGGCCACAGCCGTAGACAAGCGGATACATGAAACTGGACAGTACAGCAGGTTGTCTCACTTAATGTATTCCATCATTGTTGTGGCTACGGTCATCAATTCCAGTGTGAATATCTTTGTTTATTATACCATGAGTTCTAGATACCGAAAAGAGTTCAGAAATTGGTGTGGAATGTCCGATGTGAATGGGAAATAACTTATTTCACAGCAGAGTACCGTGTGATGTGACGATATTTGTAGGTTAGCTATATGTTTATCATTGCATTGGAAATGATTTGTTGTCCGTATAGTATTGGTCTTAGCATGCAATAATCCAGTCTAACCAACTCCAGCAGATATGTCTTCCTGCTTGTTTGTTTGATCTCGCAGAGCAGTGTTGGGGGCCAGCCCTATGTTCAATCATGAAATGCACACAAGACACCTGTCATAAATGCAGGTACCGCGATTAACAAACATGACTAAACACAGAGCTGGAAATGCTTTAGATCAGAGTTTCAGACAAGCTGGCGATCAGCCTACACTGTCCACAACTCATTACTAGCACCACGAACGATACACTGAGCAGTATCAATCAAAGAAAGGCCAATAAACACATTACTGTAGCCCTTGTCGGAACCCACTGAGTTATACTACTCGGGACACACAAAACATGTGTAACGCTTCACGAATGTGCGTGTCCTCCTTGCGTAACGACATGTCGTTCTATGAGTTGATATACCTTTTTAATTCAAAGAAACATCGTCATACAATCCATATTGAGAATAACTATGTTTGCTCTCCCTAAAGGGGTCCCAGTACCGCAGAGGTATGGTTCTCGCCTCAGAAGTGAAAGGTACTGGGTTCGATTCCCGGCAGCGACACTGTCGGGTATTTTTCTCCTTGAAACTCGATGAAAACTTATATGCCACTCCCCTGATCGTATTCAGGTGGGTGGGATCAAAGAACCTAGTCCTATCAGAGACGGACGATAAACTTGGAGGTCCCGTGTGCACGTTGTGCACGTTAAAGAACCCTTGGGAGTTGAAAATCGATAAGAGTAAGCCGCAAGGCCGCTGTCCGGGCAACATTATTTTTTTTATTCCTTCCACAGAGATCACATTGTGTTGTTCACCTGCTTGGTCCAGAGAAATCCAGCGTCATAGTGCTGGCCCTACACTGTAATGGTAAAAGGAGACTGGATAAGAAAGAAAGATGTTTGCTCTCTGAATGATGATGAGCAAATATTTATTATTTTTGAGTAAACACACGTGAGACATTGAAGTGACCACATGGACAGAAAAAAAATATCAAAAGAAAACAATAAGATGACGACAGAGAAGTCTTAACAGCTGGCAAACCAACAACACCACCAGTAACTCTATGTGATGCATCAAATTAGAAAATCTATATATATGTCTTTTATCTTATTCAACTCTCTTATCTATCTTGTGCTTTACATGATACAAACTTCATCATTAAAGATCATGGATATAATATGCTCGTCTTGGCGTCTTGATCTAGAACAATTCCCCCACTATGTCTACACAGAAAGAGCCCTTAAATAAATCAGGTAGAGAATAAGGATGTATTCTAAAGTCGGTTTTCCAAGCAGAGAAAAAAAGAAGAAAAGGATTTGATAGGTTTATATCGGAAAAATCCTTTCCGTAGACATCGCTATTGAAATTCATATAATTGACAAAAACAAGGTTTCTCATTTATCAGACTTCTTCTATCTATTGTTAGAATTCCGGGACAAAAGCACACCAGAAATCTTATATACCGAGATACCACAATGCCTCTTGCGGCTACGTCCACAACGCGTCACTGATTGCGAGCCAATGCGCGCGGTAAT
>JARBEP010122050.1:0-20765 GCA_030265255.1 Tritonia festiva
TGTTCACAAAAAATCACTTTAAACGCAAAAACTCCATTGAAACAAACGTCCTACCCACAAAACTGGCTGGAAATAAAACAAGACCTACAAACATTAAAACAACTCGACCAGGATAGAAACAAATTCTTCACCTCACAACGGACGACTAAGTCTCTTCAGCACTTTCACAGTTTTAGGGCGAGCGTTTTTTGTGACTGCAAAGACATAATACTTTTTCAATAGATATGGGTTTTTTTTAGACCTGGAATTTACTGATTTTGCTCTTGAAAAGCCCTAGAATATTATTTAGAAAGGGGTGCACGAACCCTGTAAATGTCAACTAAGGTAAATTAAATCATCTTGTCTTACTTTTTCTCAAGCGCTTTTCTTAGCGCTTGTGACCCATAGTGTTGCAGGCGCCACTTCCTCAACCTTGATTTGTTTGAAGCCGTATGGCGGGCGCTGAAATGACCTTTCTGTGTTGATAGAGCCCTAAAACAGCAACAAACAAACAGGCCCATCATTTTCACAAAATTAGTTTTCTTTGTGTGTCAATGTTATCACAGGAAAACATTTTTATTTTTTCACTGAAACTGAAAGAGACAAAGATTTGACAGCCGGCCGACGAAGTTTTTGAACTAAGGGAAGTAACTCAATAATAGTTGTGTTCTGTATCTCCTTCCAATTTGAATGCCATCGTATGATTTCGATTCTGGCACTGGCAGACATCGGCAATTTCGACCATGGTAAAAAATGGCATAAAATGTGTTGAGAGAGAATTGAAGTTTTGTATTGTTAGCAATGCAGGAAAGCAAATCTAATTATATGAGAGTGATTATTTGTCCCTGGTTCCACTTAGTTTACAAAAAAAAAGAGGTTTTGAATATAAATATGACTTGAGGCTCACTGTTTATTGGATGGTGTATACTGTGATCCTTTTGAATTCTTACTAGCTCAGCGGTCAAGACACTCGACTTTGGACGTGAAGGTCCGCGTTCGAGTTCCATCTGGTGTGGGATTTTTCCTCTTGACCATGGCGCTCTCCTGGAGATGTGTTAAAAGGGCGTAAAACTTCAATCTGTTAAATTAATTCGTACTCTTTGCTCTCTTCTGTGTCTTGTTGCTGATATGGATCCACATAGGCAACAATGATTTTTGTTTACCTTTTCCGATACTGTATGTACCATTATTATTTCCAGTTTTTGTCATGTTTTTCAAATCCTCCTTTTTTCTCCCATCTTTTTTTTGTAGAATTAACTCGGGCCCAACAAGAGGAACTTGAGATGTATTATAGAAAAGGCACAGATCAACACTTAACATTTTTGGTAAGTAATATGATTGTCTAAGGTAAGGATCAGATACAAAAAATGCAGTTATCGCTCTACTATTAGCTGCCTTGTTTACTTAGGCAGGCATGTATTGCATACCCAACGCTTTTTTCCTCTGCTGCTGCCAAATGCAGACATTTGATGTGTCGACGTTGTACAGGGTGAGCAAAAAAAAAACAACTCGATTTCACAAGGTTAAAATATCAAACGGAATGGAAGATGTTTAACCCTTACATTGCCATTTTCGACATTTGTCAAATCTATTATGATGCACCGCCATTGTCGAAATGCTGACCAGCGCCATTTATCAGGCGAATATTTTATTGTACGACACAGCATTATTACGGAAGTTATTTCCATTTCATCAGAAGGCTTTCCACCAGCCGTGAATGTTTGTTTACGCCGCCAATGCCAATTTTGACTTCTAAAAATCAATATCAATCGAAGGAAACACTAAGCTGTGAATTTTGACAATGGATTCAGATGAGGAATCAGTTGTACAACACCATGACTCTGATTCAGGAGAAGAATATGGTTTTGATAGTACTGATTCGTGGTCTAGCTATTTTCATAATCATCATTCATTCGTTGAAAATTTCATGTAGTTATCTTGTTTAGTTTACGAGTTATCAAGTTTTTCCTTGAACCACCCTCTTTCCGTGAGAATTGTAAAAAAAAACAACCTTGGCAAAGGCACAGCAGTCTAGTCCAAAATAGCTGGCAACGTAAGTGTTAATTATGGTTTCATCAAATACATAAACCTTTTTTAGCATCACACCATGCACTGGCCAACATTTCCCAAAAGACGATATATTTTCCCTATAGAAATGGTGACTAGGGGTCCTACATCCAAACAAACTACATCACTGCTTCCTGCGTTTTATCTAGAAATAGCTTTAACTCTCTAATAGAACAATCCCTCGCTGCTGCCTACGTTTGGGGTATTAAAAAAAAATCATGCTATTTCATTTTTAAGATAAGAGTTATGAAATTTGGATTTGATACAGATCAATAACCAATCATAGCAGTGACAAAACTGCAGATACCTCTTTGCATAACTCTATAACTCTAATACTAATAGTGATTGGTGGTCATAAGACAATATTTTTATATTTCATTTTTTAATATTTTTTTTTATAAAGTAGCCTAACTTGCAGAAGCGTCACCATGCACACATATATATTCAAGCAATGCATTCTATTTTAGACAAACAAATGCCTAGAAAATAACAGCAATACTCGTACTTAAATTATATATCAATTTATAGATAAATTCAAAGTTTTCAAAAAATATTGTCAGAAAAATAATATTCTTCAGAAGCTCTTTGTCGAAAATCATATTGAAAAATTCACAGGCTCACTCTGTTTATTGATATTGTCAGACAGATGTAACCCCGATTGTCCTGCAAACTCTGTTTGATGGAAATCTATCTAAACCCTCAGTCCATTCATTATCAGTTAAATCTCTATGGTTCTTCTATCCCTTTTGTCTCTACTTGGGTGCCACGCCCTCTTTTCATTCCTCGAGTTGGTGTGGCAGAAGGTTCAGGGTCAGTCATCACTAGACTCATCTGAATCTATCCCTTCCAGTATTTCTGTAAGGCTCAAGCAAGGCCATCTGTATAACACAGGCCCGGAAACTAAGTTTTCGTCACTTCACTAGGAGGCCTGCTTGTTCGCCTCGCCATCCGATAAGCGAGAAACACAAGATTCGTTACCTGGACGGTCGGTTAATAAACAATTTTAACATAAGTATGACAACAAAAACAAGGTTACTGTTTAATTTTGTTCATGCATACAAGACAATACTTTACGATATTGAAGAAAGTTTAAAGGTAACTGCAAAAGCCTGAATTACAAAGATGACGATTTATTTTATTCTTCTTCTCGATCACTACGATTTATTTTTTTAACCAAATTAAGTTTTGGAAAGTGCTTTTGGTATTTATGTCTCTCAATTCTTCTACTTTTAATTTATTTCTCTTTTGTTCTTTCTGTTTATTAGGTTTGGTTTTAAGAGCTAAGTTGAATTTCCCTACCACTAGAAAGTGATCACTGTATATTTATGCTCCTCTTTTAACCCTGACATCATTAGTATTATAAAACAGAAGGTGGCTAACTATTATGTAATCTATTATTGTCTTTTCAGTAAAAAAAATTTAATGTCCTGGAATCATGGAAATAAGTGTATTGAAGCACAATTTATTTTTTTCTGATATAGAGAAACAAACAGCACGTTTCTTGTGGTGGGGGTGTGCTGAGTGATTGTAAAAAGAAAAGGCGAACAAACAAGAAGCAAACTTAAAAATCGATGTGTGAAAAGACTACTAATAGTTTTTCTTCCATCACTACAGCCCGCTTATATAGCTCATACAAAGCGGATATTTTGATTATCAAAACACAAAATGATGAATTGATGGCAGAATAATAAGTGAAGAGCAGTTAGGTGCATGATAAGAGTATCAGGGTGTTTATATTCGTCACACTGTGACTAATCCACAGACCTATGAGTTTCAATTGTAAACAAGCCTGTAGCAAGCAGTCTAAAGCAATGGCTGGGCTGAAAACCAATGGTTTTTACCTTATCTAGGCCTCCACTTTTAATGAAGAAGTTAATTTTCCAGATGAAAGATGCACTAGGTGTTGGAAACGTGGTTTTTACCGTATGTAGGCATCCACTTTTAATGAAGAAGTTAATTTTCCACCCAATGACATCATAGGTTTCCTCCTCAGGAAAAATTCTCCAGGTCAAAAATGCGCTAGGTGCTGGAAATGTGCCACGCCCCCTCCGATCACCACAAAAATCAACAAAATTGTGATGCAGGGACTAATGGTGTCAAGACTTTATTTTCTCAACACTAGACACATTTCCTTCCCAAGTGAGCCAACAATATTCGCTTTCTGAGGCTCCAGTGTCCCAATCATTCCTGAATATATCACCTAGATCAATACCAGCCATGGTCACAGGAAACAATAACAAAACCGAGAAAAAATGGGTTAAATTGTCAGAATCGCATCGATCGCACTTGAAAAAGTTTTACTGGATAGATAAAGGCTTTGTTTACCAAATGGAAGCAACCAAATTAGTTGTTGCCACTGTACTTCGGCGGTATCATATTTTTAACAATCTTTCTAGATTCGACTTGAGTATGTTGCCATGCTGCAATGGGAATACAGTACCGGAAAACGACTAATACTAATAATAATAATAATAATAAATAATTATTTATATAGCGCCGGTATCCATCAGTGATGCTCAGAGGTACTTTGCAATTATTCGTTCATTGCAGGTCGACTCGGGTCGAAAATAGCACGTAAGTGTTATGGGTCTCATCCCGAAGCTATGTAGCTGATATGTGTTGGGATTTGCTGAAACAGTGTTGTGTTCGTTAAGCATGCTTTCAGATGAGAATCAAATGTGGATCTACATTCTAACCTCCCCATTTAAAATAATTTTCATTAGCGGAGGATGCATACCTGACCCTTGATCACACTGTATTTGCAGCAGGCAGTCTGGACTGAGCTAGATTACTGCTGCAATACTTTCCGAGTAACGGACAGGGAACACATCAAGTGTTAAAATTTTATGATGTCATCCAACTTGCCAAAAATTTGTAAGAATATTTCCATTAGTTTTGTATAATGTCTTGAAATCGATAACGGTTTTTGTGCTAACCCTGTATATTAAAGTGCATTGTCATTGATAGGGTCAATGTTGATATTTTATTATTTTTGGAGGGAATTTGTAGAAAGCAGGAATGACACTATGAAAAAAATTGGTTTATAAAATATTTCGGCATCACAACCTAAGAATCTTTATAAACGATAAACTTTGCTCATGTTATTGTGGTTTTGATTTATTTCTTTTTACCCTCAGCGCAACATGCGAGAAGCTCACGCAATGTACCCTTTTACGGGGAAGCGTGACAAAGAATTATTTGACAAGGCTCTGGCAGAGGTATGTACAATTTCTTGTTGATCTAAATGCCTTGATATTCCTTACTTTTGCGCATTAAGGATTCTCATGGCTTTAATTGAGAATATCAGACCTGCCAACTACCACTACCCCGCAGAAAATTTGATTCACTCTTTTTTTTTAAATTTGCGATTCTTCACTGGAGTGCAACAAACCCCGCTGTTCTCCATATGTGCCACTTTTCCACCATCTGCGCAGCTCTTACATTCCAGGGATCCCTGGAATTTTGTCCTACCAGCTGAATAGTTTGAAAAAACCTGCCGCTGCACGTTTTATGACCCGAAAATATACATTTTCTGGATTTTGTAGCCTGGTAAGAATTCTGTATTTAGAATGGGGAGCAGGAACCCTGACTGCCTTCTTTCGTTTATACCCAATGTAGACAATGAATGACAGTGTAAGCAGCTTTTTATCATATGAAAAGCAAGCAATTAGAATGCCCTTCGCCATTTATTTTTTTAACAAGAGATGGGTTTTTTTGTGTGTAAGAAGATTTTAAGTAAACAATCAACGTGGCGTTTGAATTACTGAATTCTTGTAAACACAGACATATTGCATTTCAAATTAAAGAGAAATCTGAACCTGGTGGTATTTTTTTATGTTGAAGTAGTGTGAAAAGTGAGAGGTCAACATTTCAAAAAAATTGTAACATATCTTATTTGGGCCGAGTTACATCTCTTTGCTTGTCAACTAGGAGTTTAGTTAGGCTTGTCAAGAATGGGTTACGGGAGTGACATTTAAAAAATGTGCATCAAAGATTTGTTCAACTGAAATAAGAATAAGATGGAACACAATACTGTTGGTAGCTTGGAATAGCAGGGAGTGAAATGTTTCTAAACTAAAAATTATTTATTTTTTGTCATCTTATAGTAGATTTATCAAGGCATTTAGATCCATTAATTTTGTTATGATTACAGAGAATCAAAAATTTTGATATGCAAATTTTTGGTTTCCTGTGTTGATCTTTTCCACAGATTCTAGAATTGTCATTTTCATTTTTCTTTCATGCAATGTTTATTATTTTGATTTCATTGTGTTTGCTAACTACACCTGAGACTATTTTTGAGCTGCTAAAAACTAAGTTCATGGTGTTTTGTGGTGACACATGATATATTTTTGCCCTCTCTGGATCTGCAGGGTACGATGTTTGAGTTGATATTCAAATTTGAGTAAAAATTGTTCAGTTACCCTCTTTAACTAAGTCCATTATGTTAAAAAATATCAAAGCAAAGGACATCTTTTACCGAAAATTAAAATGACTTTTCTGGAATCTGTCTTTTGTGATTTATCAATATATCTGTGTGTTACCATTTGCTGAGGAATAATTATTAAACCATCTGCTCATGTTACATAATTCATATGCAGCTGCCTTTTTGTTAAATGATTTTATAATATGATTTTTTTAAATGCAGGCTGAGAAGCATTTCTTTGCTGCTGAACTGCTGTAACAATTTTCCAATTCACCAAAGACTGGTCGAATTCCTCAGTATGTGATAATACTATTCTACTGGAATATTAAATAATTATAATAATAATTAAGTTATAGATGCTCTTGTTTTCAGTATGTTGCTAAATTCTTGTAAAGATTATATTGATTCCTGTTGCTTAGATATGTCTTTCTTCCTTAAAACCTTTTAAGGAGCCATGTATATATGAGTTATATTTGTTATAAAATGCATTAATTTATGTTAATTGATTATTGTAAGACATTCAAAATGGCAGATCTGGAAATATCTGGTTTGGGAAATTCCAGGAATTGTGTACATTTTCATATGTACTCAATATATTATATATTATATCTCATCACCCCCACCTCCCTTTTCACAATGACACAAAATTTCCCTGTTCCACTGTGTAGTCATTTTTTAAATTATCTTATAAAAGAGTATCACAAGGAATTTCACTTGACTGCCATTTTGTACAATATAGTTCTTGTTTTCAATGGTTTTCATTTCATTGTTCACAACATTTATACAATTGAAATTGAAATACGTAATGTAAAGTTGTATTTTCACCAAAGCTTGAAAAGTGTTGTAGCACTGATTGAAAGCCATTGACAAAACAAAAAAAGTATGATAACGTCTAAGTTATATTAAGTTGTGTTGTGCAACATATATATTATTATTATTATTATTTTGTGAAGAATTAGTTGCCAATGTGTCTCAATCTGAAATACTTTCAGCCTGCAGTATTCCAAATTTAAGTTTTAAGAAACTACGGTGTTAGAAAAAGGGATACTTAATAAATATCTTGTTAAATATATATTGATACTGATATATGGCCTTGAAATTTGAAGCAAAATCTTGATAATGTGGGTAGAATTAAACTAACTTGGACATTCACACCCCTTCATACCTTGAAATTGTGTGAATTTTATTCAAGATTAATTGAATTGACAAAATAAAATCACTCACTGAGTACAGGGCTTGAACACACAGTAGTCTTCCATGTTCTACTTTATACCTTACACCAGGTAAAGTAGGAAATTATAAAGGAACATTCCTGATTTAGTGCTAGATATATTGACTATTCCATTATCAAATCAAGCTATCTCCTTCCAAAAAAAAATAATTGAAAATTCAGCTCAGTGACAGTTCTAGTCCTAAGGAAGCATCTATAAAGTGTTTGGAAAAGCTTTGGCATTAGTCAGAGGGGCTTTATTTATGTCTTGAATTTTAATGTAAAAAGCAGAATTGATTGGAGGTACATTGGCAATGCATTTTTGGTACAATATTTATTTTTTTAAGTTGCACAGCTCAGTGTTTGATTAATGTTAAGTATTTTTTATTATATGAGATAAGTTTAAGCGACTTAGAAACAAGAGCAACTATATGTTTAGAGAGCCCTTTTGATTTTGGTGCTGTGGTGAAACAAAATTATGAACTTGTGAATGCCATCCCAAGTAAATTACCCTTCCCCCATTTTGGAAATATCTTGTTTATTTTGGCTGAATACATTTTTGAAAATTGGAAAAACGATAAATGAAACAAAATTGACCCTGTAGTTATCCCCAATAGCTGTCCGAATAATTTGCTGAGCACCTTGAGGTCCTAGCTAGGTCTACTTGCTTTGCCTTTCGGCACTGTCTCTGAACTAGTGATTTAATTTTTTCTTCTGGTATGTTAACAGTATATATTCTATCCTTCTTACATTATATAAAAAGACGCTGATTCAAAACTTGTCTTTGAATTTGTAAAGAATGCTTTTTATGTCTCTGTCACTCATTTGATAATAAAGCATAAACTTAACCATTACTTACTTAGTGAAGATAATTGACCAGCCTGTGCTTGATTTTGGAAAGAGGGAAGGTAAGTTGATAGTTTGTAGATCATGAACACATCTTTTTCTACTTACCGACTGAACTTGAGCGTCTGGATGAAAAGTTAAAGTAAGTGCACTTTGTGGACCCTTTTTTTTTCATAGATAAGAGTTGTATTAAAAATTATCTGAATCAGAACAGTAGTTTTTGAGGCAGATAATTGTCATTTATTCCTTCTGCGTACCATCCTATATTTGTCAGATTTGTTTGCAGGTCCAGTAGAAAGTTAGAAATTGTCCTTCTTAGTTTTCTCCTGACTGATGTTCAGAATTGTTTACAAATCAGTTGCAAAGTGCTCAGCACTATATTAGACCTCATTTTGATGGCTATCCCATGCCAGATAATCTCCAAGAATCCTCTTCTTCGCTATGACTTTGAAAGAGCAAGCCTATATTGTGCCAAAATCACCTCGGCCAAACTTTCTAGAAGAAGATGTTTATCTAAAAGTAACAGTGAGTACTTTGAACATTCTGCCTTTTGAAAAATACACAGTTGAAGGAAAGAATGCCCAATATTGTCTATGACCTGGTTAGGGCCAAAGAGTATTTCTACGTGAACTGCATGGCTAAAATGGCGTATAGACGAACCAAGGGCAAGGGGCTCCACAGTAAGTTAACTGGGTTTTTGGGTTGTTTTTTTTTAGGATTTTTGTATATTTAAAGAGGAAAAAAATTATTGGTTGTTGCTTGATTTGGGTTTGATGTTTTTATTTTCTCCCCGTTTTAGGGTGATGAAAACAAATTCCTTTCCCTTCCTCCTTTCATCTCCATCCTCCATCTTTTCACTGTTGTAGAAAAATCAGGCATATCTTTGTGTCATAATGGCTGTGTTCACACGTCATTTTATTCATTGGCTATAGTACACTCAAAAGTAGCAGATGTTGGGTTTCATTCAGAAGTTAACTGGCTGTATCAGATTTAGAGGAGTCAAATTCAAAATGTTCTTCGCTCGTTTCACTCTCCACAAGTTTGCGTTTCGTCTTGCTTTTTTGTTAGTGGTGAAGTCAGTAGGTTGATAGCTCAGCTCAGTTGACTTTTTGATGGCTCTCCTATGCCAGATACTCCGCCACAGTCCTCTTCTTCACCACGATATTGAAAGAGCAAGCCTTTATTTTGCCAAAATCATCTCGGCCAAACTATCTTATAGACGATGTACATTCCAAAGTGAGTAGTCAACATTCTTTCATTTATTAATTGTGCAGCTGAAATACAGAGTTCCCCTCGTCAGCCATGATTTGCATAGGATCAAAGAATATTTCTACATAAACTGTATGGCCAAATTGGGCAATAGACATAGACGTTCCAAGACGGTTCAAAGTAAGTCATATGATACCATAGATAACTTAATATTTAATATTTGCTTTCCTTGAGGACCACAGCACTATAAAGGGTTCCTCAGTCTGCATTCTCTGCCCTAATTAAAGTTAAATGGTTGCTCTCCTGTCTGTTCCAGTTATATTTGAGGATTCCTTTGCTGGCTTATAATTCACTTCGTACTGAGTGTCTGTTTTATGCCAACAGCATGAAGAAAATGTCAATTAGAAGATGTAGGCAAAAGAATTTCAGTGAGTTGGTTTGTTATATTTAGTCCCTGTATTTAAGGATGCTTACTTTTCTGTAGCTTATCTCAAGAATACCAATCCTGAGATTCAGTGTCTGGCGAACAGAAAATGCTATGTATATTACCACCATGAGGCAGGTTCAGAGGGTGCGCAAGAGATTTTTATTTGGTAAGTATAGTCTTGGTCATAACAGTTTATATCATTCTAAGACTGAATCATTGTCTATGGCTGAATGTCTTAGATGTTTCGACGCCTTCCATTGCTTATGAGAGATGCCTCAAGGGCAGAGCACATATTCTACCAAAATGCAAGTCGAAAGTCCAGAAGATGGCGACAGCAAAACTTAACACCTTGGACAGGTAATTTGACCTGTAATTATATCAGGTTTTTCCCTCCATCCACTTTGCTGTAGAGGTGCTTCTAAATTGTTAAAGATAGCCGTTTTGAAAAATGTGGGCTTGGCAAAGCGTGATCATTGTCGTATATTTTTTCCCTTCCCCAACCATCTTATTTTTAGCTTTTTCTCCGAATGCCTACCCTCCTTTATCAAAGAAAAAGGGCTTTAGAGACATTCTATGTAAATTCTACAAGGAAAATGCAAAAAAGACGATTGAGATCAAACATTCCAGGTAAGTGGCGAACATCCTAATTTTTGTAGAGGAAATTCTACTCTGAAGGGCACCATGCATGCTTAGATTCAGAGTCAATGTAACAACCATTTTTTCCCTCCTCTTTATCTCTTACCATGGCGTGGGTCTTGTATTATAACCTGACTTGCTGTACTCCCACACCCAGATATATAGTCGGATGCCTTTACTCCTATATCAGCCTTACCTCACTCAGCGCCATCTTTACAATAATTGTATGAGAAAAATTCAGCTGAGGCGTCAAAGGGGCTATGGTAAGGTCATCTCATTTTTACGTTTGGGGATTCTTGTTCTTCTATTGTTTGCTGTATACAGTTCCATTCTTAAATGTTGTCTGGAGACAAGCCAGCTACAGTTATCAAGAGAGATGTATGATCATAACCTTTTAACTCCTTGTTCTTTAATCAGCTGTTCCTGCGAATGCCAATTTTGAGTTATAATGCTCCCCGTGTGACAGAGAATTTCTATATCAACAGCATGAGAAGAATGTATAGGGATCGTGACAAAGCGGGTAAATTTAATTTCTCTTTTCCAAGTTTGTAACTTCTTTTTGTGTAGTAGTAGTAGTATTAGTATTCGCTGTTCTTCGACCGTATCTTGAAGTCTGCTTTCTCTTTGTTTAGTGACAGTCTGAATAAAGTTATTTTCTGTTGCTGTGCATGCGAAGTAATATGCAAAGCGTTTGAAAATCTTCACATCCTGTATTTGTATCTTCTTGAATTTGATAGGCTAATGATGGCTGCCGGAAGTTCAAACTCAAAAGTCTTAAGAACAGATTTGATAGAACTACTTCTTTGTCCGAATGATTTCTTTCTTTGTTGGTTTACTTGGCAATGTTGCTCTGGATTTTTTTTCACCATGGGTTTTGGGTGACGAATGTCGTAGATAAGGCCCATCCATTTATTTATTCCAATGACTATTTCTGTCGGTCAAAAAGTTGTATCGTTTTTGTCTTTGAATTGATGCTGTTATTATTCTATATACATTTGGAAATTCTTAATCCTGCAAGAATAGATGACCTGAAGAATTTACATACAAATAGTTTATTTTTACATTTCACTCTCTTGTTAAGTTGCTAGTGCGGTTGCCAATTCTTCAGTATCAACTTGGAAGAAGTGAAGATGTATTCTATATAAACTCTATGAAGAGAATCTCAAGAGCCAGATTAAAGACCCATGGTAAGGCAGATAGCCACTTTTTGGGGACAAATATAATATTGCAATAGATAACCCAAATTATGTGAGACTCCTCTTTTTTCTTTTCCTGTACTGTTAATTTTCATTTTTGGCGGTGATTGGAGTATATTTCCCAGTATAAATTATCAGGGCATCAAAAAAACTAATTTGTCTTTTTCCTGTGAAATATATACAAGGCATCAAAATCCCTACTTTCGATATGTTTTAATAAGATGCCATTTACTTTTCTACTCAGCTGCTCAGAAATTTACCTCTCTTGGCATTCAATATGGATCGCCTGAAGCACACTTTTCATAAAAATAGTTATCATAAGACCTATAAACGAAACTCAAGAGGCAGATACTCTTTATCAGGTAAGAAGTTATTTTAAGCATTGAATGTTGGGAAAGGCTCTTGATAGGATTGCCACATGTATGTTTTTAAAATTTGTGAATAAGGCTGTCTCTACCTCTACTTAGCTCTTATCCAGGATGCCTATTTTAGAAGGAGACATTTATAGAGTATCCAGCCTCCTGTGTAATAACACCAGAGTAAAGATTCATATGAGATCACGCAGATTGTCGCAGGCACTGAAAAGTAAGGGCCTTCTTTTTTACACAGCTCTCAGAATTTGTCTCCAAGAACAAAACAATACAAAATCTTTTTTTAAAGAAATTTTTATTCTCTACCTTTAGTTGTTCTATCGTCTACCAATCCTGAAGTTGGATCCCACCAGAGCTATTGATGTCACTTATACTAATTGTCGGAATAAACTCTTTATGAGAAACAAAAAGAGGGGTGAGAAATAGGTCGATTTTGAAGCGTACCATCCATGAATCTCAGTTTTCCTTCTCTATGATTTTCTTTGTGTCATATTGTGAGCTGTTTGCTCCAGTTTACTCTCTCTGCACTCAGCCAGAACTGTTGAATGACAAAACCAACCCACATCACTTAATGATCCTATATTTCTAGAATGAAACATGTTAAGCTCCATATTGTTTCATGTTAGGCATAGTTCTGTTATTTGCCTCTATAGCTGTGTCATCGTCTTCCTGTTGTTGGGTATGATAAGGTGAGAGCAAGCGAAGCAATGTACCTGAATTCTATGTCAAGAAATCTGTACTGGAGAATGAAGCAAAAGTCAGAGGGAGGTATCTCTTGTCTTGTCTTCTCATTTCCTTTTCTAATGGGGAAAATATCTTCAGGGATTAAAAATTTGTTGCTCTGAAAACTTTTTTTTCCTTCCTCTTTGAATGCTATTACAGTTGTTTCATCGCATGCCTCTTCTTCGTTATGATATTTCGAGTGCAACAGAAAGGTTGTATCATAACAGCAAATCACGCTTAGGAATGAAAAGAATGTACAAAAGACAAATGCGCAGTGAGTAGATTGTTCTTACTGTTGACAGCTGACCAGAAGGTCGCCCATTCTGTCATATGACCTTGTTCGCCTTGCTTATGTGTTGGGTCATAACTGCCAATCTCGTATGAACATGCAGAAAAGGTTACTCAAGCGCTCTGGTAAGTTGGAACCTTCTTTACCATTTGTTATGAAGGGCTGGGGTGCTTAGTACTTAGTTGTCCTACACTCTGTTGTTAGTAGTATAAAAACCAGTAATTTCTTTTCACCAGTTATTCAGCAGATTGCCTCTTCTTAGGTTTAGTCATCTCCGCTGTGAACATGTTTTTTATCAGCGATCCAGAATGAGAATTTGGCGAATGAAAAGTAAGTGAATTTTAGGGGACACACCAATTAAACGAAAACTTTCACATTATGAATTCATGGGGCCAAACATATCCTTTTACTTTACTGTTTCATTTATCTCCGTACTCAGCTTTGTGCTCGGATGCCTGTGTTGATACATGATGTTAATCGAGTTTCCATCCTTTTCCTTCACGTCTGTCGCTCAAGGATCAATATGCGAGCTCATCGTTTCAAACGTAGACAATGTATGTATTATACTGTCATCATTAAGTTTGATATTTTACAAACTGCTCCCAAGTGTTAGGTGATATGAGTTTATTTCATGCACAATAGGTTCGTCTTTGCATGGAATTTTTTATCGTGGAGATTTTTTATTTTTTTTATTGGCATTTCTTGTTTTTCATTGATTCACCCAAGGTGAGAGAAGAGTCCTGCGAGGTGATTTGGATTTTTAAAAGCTTCTTTTATTTTTTTTTTAACCCTTTGACAGTTATTTCATCGCTTGCCTATTCTAAAACACCAGGCAAATAGATCAGTTGAATTTTTTTTTATCAATATTGCAAACTTTGGAGACAACAGACTTAAAAGAAGATTCACTGAATGTAAGTCAGTAGTTTTGGCAACCTCTTGTTCTCTCTCAATTTGTTAAAGTGTATAGTTTTCAACAGTATTGAGCTGTCATGATGATAATTTGTTTTTGCTTGCGGCAGTTGGTCAAGAGAATGCCCCTTTTGAGAACATCATTACGCTTAGCATCCAAACATTTAGTTGAAACAAGTCGCTACAGGATGGCCAAACGTACAAGTAGAGGTAAGTGCAAGAGGGTTATAAGAATGAATCATCCATTTATTCAGGTATGTACTAACATTTTGGTGTCATTAGCATATTTGACATAATGGGCTACTTCTGATTTCAAAGATCGACTTCACAATTCTAACTATAGCATTGTGTTCTACAGCTTCTGCTTCAAATGCCTGTGCTAAGATGTGATATGCATAGAGCATCAGACTATTTGTACCATAGCGCCCGCTCTAGGAGGAGTCAGAAGTCTTTCAAGGAAAGGTTGCAGAGTAGGTTATATGGATTGCTGAGCTTTTCTTTGTCTGAAACTAAGGGACTCTTTCTTCTTTTTCCATTTGATTTCACCACGATCATCAGGCATATCAAAATCTCCTTTCACTTCCTTTTTTTTACGCACCAGCTCTTGAAACGTATGCCTCTGTTGTGGTCAAATATTGGGTATGCTGCTGAATACTTTTACAGAGCATGTATGTCTCGCAGAACATCACGTGCTCATCAGGCTCGCAAGAAGAGTAAGTAGGAGAAATTGAAAGGGTTCTTGGCTGCTGTATTGTCATCAGATGTTCATTTTGCGGTCTCTTCTATCTCTTTAACAGTTGTGTCACCGCTTACCAATTCTTTGTTATGATATTCATGGCACCTCTCACTACTTGCACCATAATTCAATGACACGCAGAAGAGTGAAAAAACACCGACAGAATCTCATGCGTAAGTTTCAGCATTTTGTTTTTTGTGCTACCCACAGCTATTCCACCGGTTGCCTATCTTATTAGGAGCTTATGTCAAAGCTGCTCACTACTTTCAAAAAAGTACTTTATGTAGGCGGGCACAACATACATTCAGGATGAAACGTAAGTGAATTTATTTCTTGTCAGTGCCGTTGGCTTCATTTATTTCTTTGGTTCTGTGGCAGTCCTATTCATGGAATATATCTGGTGTCCTTTAAACTGTTTATTTCAATGGATCCCCATTTGCAGCTGCTTTCACGTTTGCCCAACCTCTGCTTTGATCTGAATCGATGCACAGAATATTTCTATCAAAATTCAAGGAAAAAAATTGCAATGAGGGTGGCCAGGTCCAAAAGATTTGGTAAGTGATTCATAATTTTGACTCTTTTCCCTAATGATTGTCTTCCTTTATAAGGGCTGCATACCCAAGTTTTTTTCAGTCTCTGAGTGGTATATTAATTGCATCCGTTTTTGTTAGGTCTGCTCACAATCTCCTATCCTTCAATTGGATCTCCTGAGGGCCTCCAGATTCTTTCTTCAAAAGTGCAGGGTGAAACTGTGCATGCGGAAATCCAGGGAGAAGGCGAGGGTGCTCTTTTTAGAAGGTATTAGATTGTCTGATGTGCAATCCCAAGTCAGTGTCAAAATGCTGTCTTTTCAATTTTATAAAGTCCAACCAAAAATGGTTTTCAGATTCTGTGTATCTAAACATTCACATCTAAGTGTTCATTGTTTCTTGTGGTGAACAGCTTTTTCTACGAATGCCACTGTTGAAACAGAATCTGAAAGTCACAGCAGCCTTATTTTTAGAGGGAGCTCGACAGCGTTTAAAGCAGAGACGTAAAGCAGTTCCTGGTAAGCTTTGCAGTGATATTCTTTATGAAATAATTGGTGGAGTGGTGGTTGTATTATTTATCTCAGTCTCAGGTGTTTCATCAAATTCTGTTTCTTTGTTGTGACAACGCTGCTAGGGGATTTTAAAGGGCATCTGTTTGTTTAAAAAGCCTCAATTGAACAAATAGAATACTTCAGCTTTTTTCTTATGCAGCTTTTGGTCAAATTACCTATCTTGAAATTGGATGCATTGCGAGTCAGCCATATCTTCTGTTTGACCGTTAGTAGGCGTTTATCCTGGAATAGATGCAAGTTTAAAGGTGAGCTCCATTATTCATACGTTTATAAAAGTTTTTTTCTGTAGGCTTTTACTCTTCCTTTCCAAATTTTTTCTTAACATAGTTGATAATTTTTAAAAAATGAATTTAACATGTTCAACAGTTGCTTGATCACTTACCCATATTACATTGGAATCTGGATCGAACATCATATCTGTTTTGTGCTACCACTTCCAAACGCAACTGGGCCTCCCGTGTCCGAACCAAGACATGTAAGTGTATTGTATGACAAGAATTCTTCTCTTGTTCTAGCTCTATCAGATTGTCTCCTTTCCTTGTTACCTCCTCTCTTGGTAAGCCTTGATAAAGGTTTTGAGACATGAATAGTCATTCCTACTCCAGATCTAGTTCTTAAGTTGTTATTGCTCCAGCAGGTTATATTTCCATTCCTTCTATGTTTGTATCATCACAACTGTTGTCGTATCTTATTTCGGACCCTAACCTTTACTCCCCAATTTAATGACTATTCAGTTGCTTGAGCGTCTTCCACTGCTTGCGTCAGATTCGTTGAGGGTTGAAAAATTATTCATGGTTACAGTGAGTGTTAGAAGATCATCACAAAGGAGACGCTATCAGGCTGGTGAGTCTTATCATATGTTAAGGGTGTTTTTCTATTAAAGAGAAATTTTTGTTTGTCTGTATTTTCACTGTTAGTTTTTGAAATAAACAATTGTTGTGAATTCTGGTTTGTCTCACAGTTATTCAATAGGCTGCCTCTTATTTCAACTGATGTTGAAAGAGCTGTTACCATATTTGTAGCACGTGTTCAGAAGAGACTCTTTGATCTGCGAAGCAAATTGAAAGGTAGGGCTGTAGTTATTGGGTTTCCTTCTTGCTTGTTAAGAACTATCCTTCAACAGTTTTCAAATGACAATTTCCAAAGTTATCATTCATGTTTTAGAGACATTGTAGGTTTAGTTGTTATGTATTAAAATTTCCTTGTGTCACGGCAGAACATTGCCTGCTTCTCATTCTCTATCAGTTCAGTTTATAGTGTGACCATTATTGTGTCGCCATGCACCTAATCTAACCAATACAACTTTCAAGGAGATTTGCTTCTTGTCGATGATTGGATGGTGTTTTGTAAGGGTCTCCTTTTTTGGGTTGTTCTTTGAACTCAAATCTATTTTCTTATTTCCCAGAGCTGCATGATCATTTTATTTGTTTTATACTTTTCTATAAATTGAAATGCTACCTATGGCCATTCCTCACTCTCTTTCCCTATGTTAAAAAATTATCTTTTTTTTTTTGTATTCTTTATGTTCAATGTGTTGCTCCTACAATGGAAAAAGAGGGCTCTGGTGGATTGTATTCTGCAGTCGGATGTTCTTGGTTGTGGTCAGGAGGTTAGAATGGAAAACATTGAATTGAACTAGTGTATCATCCCATTAGAGCCAGTGCTTTTTAATCATTTTGAAATGTATCAAGCAGCCCCTTTTCACTGTTCACATTGAATAATCCTGGCTCTTTTTTTTCCGCAAAATCTTTTCTTCTTTGTCTCTATTACTGTCCTTTTGGGGGTTTTTTGTAGTCTTGTCCTGTTTTTACTTTGGTTAGGGTTGCAGGCCTGGGAAAGGAATATGTATGGGGAGGCATACCATCTTATCCCTCTCTCTCTCTCTCTGGAATTACTTTTCTAGACAGCCTCTCTGAAGGTCTTCTTTTAATATCCACTGATGATGTCTTTGGCATCCCTCCACCATGTTTTTCTAACATGCTTCACTTCAGTATCGATCTAATAACACCTTTTAACTATACGCCACAGTGTTATTGTTAGCTCAGCAATTTAAAGGATAATAGAGAATTATCAAAAATGATTGCAAAGAATCAAGTAATCAATGCTGCTGTCACTCCCAGAGAAATTGTCTTAGTGGAAACAGAGCAAAATTGACAATGACCATATCTGTAGCACGCCCTATGATTTAAAATTTACTTTGTCTTAAATATTTTTACACCCATCTCTCAGTTGATAAAAAGAATACCTTTAGTTCAAGAGCTCCCTAATCTAGAAGTTTACTTCTCAGCTAGATGTGCTGAATTTCGTTATCAGCGTCGCCAAGCAAAAAAAATATACAATGCAGGTGAGGTGGTATTCTGTTTTCTTACATTATAATTTTTTTTGCCATGGTCAGCACATATTTCATCAAATTGCCAGTCAGGTATTTGGCTCCATATAGTTTATGGTTTTCTACCCAGAGGTGTTTTTAATAGGTACATGGTTTAATGGTGATTATGTTAATCTTAAACTTTATGTGTGCTCTGTGTCTTGCTTTCATATATTGATCAGTTACTTTGCCGTTTGCCAATCTTGAAGAAGAATGTGCTTCGACTTGAAGTAACCTTTTGTGCCAGAATGGCAGAACATCGATATAACATTAGAAAACGTAAGAAAGGTGAGCCACGATAGTTTGTTGGGTTTTTTTCGTTTCTTTTTTGGTTTCACCTCTAAATTTGTCATTACTCTATTCTTGTAAGGAATAAACTCACTCATGCTCAAAGGGTTTAACTTAAATGGTTTGTAGTCCTGCTCCTGACTTCATGTTGCTCTCGGAAAGTTGTGAGTTGAAAACTAATTTTTCATCAGGCCACCAACCAAAACACTAGGGCGTAGACATATGGTGGTACTGTACCAATTATGTGAAGCTTTGCTTGGGTGTATTTGCCTCATTTTCGTCTAGCTCTTGCTCCGCTGTCCAATTCTAAGATTTGATGTACCTCGCCTTGAGATTGTATTTTGTGTGAGAGCCAAAGACATTCGATTTAAGAATAGACATGCACTCCTCAGAGGTAAGGCTCCCTATCACCAAACTAAAGGGTTTTGGTGGTTTTTAGAGAAATAAAACATGGGCTCTATCTCTCTTATACAGCTCATAAATAGGTGTCCAATACTTCACTTGGATATAAATCGACTTGAGATCAGTTTTTGTCAGAGAACAGCAGATATCAGGTTTAAAGAAAGAAGGGCAAGGATGCGAGGTAAGTATATATATGATTTGAAATTTTTCTCAATGCCTGAAGATCTTGGATGGTAGAAGAATAGATGTGCGGCAAAATGAGAAAGGCTCTATTTTATTTTGAAAAGATTGAGCACTTACAATTCAGGCTTTATCGTAATAGTATCAGATTAAAATCACTGGCTTTCCATATTATAAGTTAAGGACTATTTATCTTCATTGAATACTAATGACAACAATGTATCAGTTGTGTGTACGCTTGCCATTGTTGACTTGGTGGAGGAGTAAAACTGAATCAGTGTTCTCTGCTTGTGTGTCCCGTTGGAGCTATGAAAAAAGGATCCGCATCAACAAAACAGTCCAAGGTGGGTTCTCAGATTTCATAAAGTTCACGTGAGACTTCAGGACTTCCTCTAAGATTTATGGGGCTCTCTTATATATAAAGTGCAGTCAGCAAGTCTCCTCTCGACAGTCCATTTTTTCCCCGGCTTTTTTTTCCTTGTAAAGAGTTTCAGATTATATCAACAACTTAACACAGTGATTTCACTGGTGAAGTCAACTCCGAATAAACGAAGTGGGCTGCCAGGCACACAATATACGCAAACACGCTATGATCACACATACACACACTCCCATACACAGAAGAGAGAGACTCATACGTTTTGTTGCCTAGACTATGTGTGGCTCTCTTTGCCCGTCTTTATGTTGGCACTGGCGATGCACGACATACATACACATTGACAGTAAAGTCACATGTCACGTCAATGTGATTTGATGCCCAATAGTTGCATCCCTTGAATACGGTTAATGATTTAACCAGACTGCACTTTATATATTTCTATCTTTGCATTGCTATACTTTTAATTCCTGTGTGTGCAGCTTATCAGAAGAATTCCAATAGCAAGCTGGGATGTCAGTCGGACTTCATATCTTCTTAGCTATAATGCTATTTCACGAAGGCACGAGCGTAAAAAGCAAGGTAAATCGTTTCGTTTACAGTTTTCTCCAACCTCTGTATTAAAGGTACAAAGAGATCAGCATATGTTTTGTGTTTATTTTCCCAGTTCTTTAGACGGCTGCCTATCTTACTGTACAGTCATCCACGCTCTGTGCACATCTTTTGTGCCAGTGTCGCAAAATGGAGATTCCGTTCAAAATATCGTCTTTCTGAAAGGACAAGTATGACTTGGGTTTTATTTTATTTTACATGCATTTGCAGCATAATTTCTTAAGGACTCTCACTTTAGTATAGGCCTTACCCTGCCCGGGGATTCATTCGCAGCATTGTTGATGTTAGAAAAATTGCGCATAGCAAGTTTGTGTGTGTGCATGGATGTCTACATTTATGTACACACACACACACACACACACACACACACACACACACACACACACACACACACACACACACACACACACACA